>CAKNXH010002036.1:72494-90751 GCA_932178445.1 Andricus quercusramuli | reverse complement strand
AAAAAAAATTCTTTAATTAAAAAAAATTCTTTAATTAAAAAAAATTCTTTAATTTAGCCAACCTCTTTTAATGCAATAAATATGTTTTCGTTTAGAGAAAAATCCTTCTATTCAAGATTCTTCGATTCAAGGACAGTATCTTTGAATTAAATAAAAAAATTTATTAGCTCTTTATTATTAAACATTTTTTTTTCATTAAACAAATTTCTTCTCGTTCTAAAAAGAATGTTTGATTCAAAGAAAAATATTCATTGAATCATGGGCAGAAGTTTTTTCCATTGAACGAAATTTTTTTCAATTCAATGAAAATTTTTGGTTCAAAAAAGAATCTTTCAATTCAAGATTCTTTGATTCAAACAAAATTTGTGTTGAATCAAAGAAAAATATTCATTCACTATGAGTGAAATAAAATTTTCCTTGATTTGAATAAAATTTCAAAAATCAAAGAAAAATATTCATTAGATCTCAGTCAAAAAAAGTTTCTTTTATTCAAAGAAATTGTTTTCCATTTGAAAAAAATTGTTTGATTTAAAGAAATTTCTCATAATTTAAAGAAGATTCTTTCATTGAAGAAGTTTTCTAAAAGCAAAGAAAAATATTCATTGGCTCCCAGTAAAATAAAAGTTTATCCGATTCAAAGACAATTTCTAGAATCACAGAAAAATTTTCATTGGATCTCAGTAAAAAAAATGATTTTTCCATTCGCAGAAATTCCTTTCATTTCGAAGAAATTTTTTTGACTGAATAAAATTTCTTATGATTTAGGGAAAATTCTTCTAATTAAAGAAAATTTTTATAAATCAAAGACTGAAATATAATTTTTTCCGTTCGGAAAAATTTATTTTTAATCAAAGAAGATTATCTTATTAAAAAAGAAAATTGTTTGAATCGAAGGAAAATATTCATTGGCAATCAGTAAAATATAAATTTTCCGGATTAACAGAAAATTCCTAGAAAAAAAAAGTTCATTGGACCTCGGTTAAAAAAGTTTCCATTCAATGAAATGTTTTTCGATTCAAATCAATTTCTTATGATTTAAATCAGATTCTTCGTTTCAAAGAAAATTCATCTGAATCAAAGAAAAATTTGCCTCAATTCGACTCAAAGAAGATGATTTTATTCAAAGAAAAATATTTATTAGCTTTCAGAAAAATAAAATCTTTCCCGATTCAAAGAAAATCTCTAGAATCGAAGACAATTTTTTTTTTTTGGATCAGAATGAAAAAAAATTTTTTCATTCAAAAAAATTTCTTATGGTTTGAAGAAGATTCTTTTAATAAAAAAAAATCTCTAAAGATAAAATAAAAATATTCATTAGCTCCTAATGAAATGAAATTTTCTTTGATGCAAAGAAATTTTTTTTGTCTCAAAGAAGATTATGTTATTCAATGAAATTTTTTTGAATCCAAGATAAATATTCATAAGCTGTGAGTAAAATGAAAGTTTTTCTTATTCAACGAAAATTTGTAGAATCGAAGAAAAATATTCATTGGCTCTCAGTAAAAAAAAGTTTTTTTTTCCATTTAAAAAATTTTTTTTAGATTCAAAAAATATTTTTCGATTTAGAGAAATGTCTTTTGATTAAAAAAGATTTTTTGTTAAAGAAAATTTCAATTTTTTAATGTGGTTGAAGTTTTTTCTAACGGTAGACGTGACACCTCTTCCCACACTTTGAACTTATTGGTAAGATTCTGTTTATAAAATAAATTAAACTGACCTTGAAAATCAACCAGATTTGACCTTGAAAAACTTGAAAATAATTAAAAATTTGAATTCAGCCCATAAATCGCCATCCTGAAGCTAAAATTAATTATTATATCATATTTGGGGGAAAGTGGTCCTAAGTCGGCACTGTGGGTTAAGCCAGCATCCTCGCGTTTCTCAGAAATATCGCGCATGTCAGCTTAACCATTTTGTCATATAACAGGTTGGCAGATATAAACCTAATTTAAGCAGAAAATTCTCACTTTAGTTTTCGATTAACAGCGTGAGTGGGGTATACATTTTTCGTGCAAACGGAATTCTATTTTCTCCCATTCTCGTGAAGCCTCTACAGGTGTGCAAATATAAAATATTTTGTATTCTGATTTGTTTCATGTGCGTAATAGCATTAAGTTTCTAAGCATTCGTGGTCGTCCTGAGTCGGCACCAAACAGGTGGTCCTGAGTCGGCACCTTTTTTTTTTGTTGTTATTTTGAGTGTTGTTTCATTTAGTTGTGTCTGAATTTCATGTCACTCATCTCTTGTTGTTTTTTTTAGTTTGGTTGTGTTTTGACTGCATGTTGCTTGTCTCTTGTAGGTGGCCATCCGATAAATTAGGTTTGGCAATATCCTACATGCTTTCTTATTGTAAATGGTTCAAATTTGTCCATTTTCCTCCCAAAAATTACACAACGTGCCTCTTTACTTGCATTCGAGCGGAAAAAATTAGATGCTGATTGAGGACCAGGGAGTGCCGACTTAGGACAACCATTTTGAGGAAAATTAAAAATCGACTTTTCCACTTTTCCCTGCAGTGCGTGGTACCCGACCGAAGACATTAGTGCCAATAAACCCTGTTTAGCCTCAGTTTTTGACAAAAGCTCTCACTGCGCTAATTTAGAAATTAAACAAAAAAAAACCAAAGAAATTATTTTGAAAATTCGCAACATTCATATCAATGGTTTTCTACTGACTCAGATGTAGAAAATAGGAAATAATATTTCTTCAAAGAAATTGCTCATACATCCAACATACAAATTCGATACTTGTCGAATAAGTTGGACGATATCGAACACGTTGCTATTTTGTAAATAAATTGTAAACCCGACATAAAATATTCAATAGGTATCGCACAGCGAGTCTCTACTTGAATGACTTTAAGAAGCTTGGATCCGCCCTGGTGGAAAAATGTGCAGACTGCTATAAAGGTCTTTTTCGTTTAAAATTTAAAATGAAAAAATGTAAGATGTGGTATTTTGTATTTTTGACTTTTGGTTTATTTTTCCCTACCGACATCGGAGAATCGTGAGAAGAATAGCCAGGAGTTGATAGAGAATGACGAGATCGATCTGCGCGGATGGAGAAGAGGTTGATGCAAGAGCGAAGGCATAGGATTGAAAGCAATTGCTGTACGAAACTGGATCCAGACGGGTCACCGAGCAATAGTGTTGCAGTGCACAGGCTCCATTCAAAGCACCTCCGCAGCCCCATATTTCCTCCACTTCTCGAGGTAAGGAAACTGTGTTCGCAGCGTAATACCTGCGTCAAACAGAACAAATTCCAACAAATTATTCCATATGATACCTTCTCTTCTTGACTGCACAGCAAAAACTAGGCATTCATTTTTATCTGGGATCCTTTTTTGGGCGTTCTACACTGAGCGAAGAATTCCCCAGTGGTTCGGGTTTACACCCCAATAGTTGAGGTGGTTTCTCTTATTTTCTGTTTCACACGAGGGATTGGTGCGCTCGCACCAACGTGTCGTGCGAGCACCCCAGCCATTGGGGTGCTCACCCGAAGCAGCAGCGGCCGAACTGGTGGGGTGCTCGCCCCAATGGTTGGGGAGCTTGCACCTATGATTCGGGAGATTCGAGTCGTCCACCGCGTTGGATGTTGCGCGTTCGACGTTTGCGCATGTTCGCTAATGGCCGCAGCTGATAAACAGCAGGCTCTTCCCGCACGTCATCGTTTCTAGTTTATGTCAATTTTATTATTCATGTGCGAGATGTCAGTGGAATACAGTGTAAACTAGTTATTCGGTTTTTCTTTGGATATTCATTAACGAAGGTAAGAGAAATATGAAACCTTATTTTTTCTCCAGAATTATTTCTGTATATATGCATACATCTCGCACATGAATAATAAAATTGACATAAACTAGAAGCAGTGATATTCGGGAAGAGGCTGATGTTTATCAGCTGCGGCCATTAGCGAACATGCGCAAACGTCGAACGCGCAACATCCAACGCGGTGGACGACTGAAATCTCCCGAATCATAGGTGCAAGCTCCCCAACCATTGGGGCGCGCACCCCACCAGCTCGGCCGCTGCTGCTTCGGGTGAGCACCCGAATGGTTGGGGTGCTTGCACGACTCGTTGGTGCGAGCGCACCAATCCTTCGTGTGAAACAGAAAAAAAGAGAAACCACCCCAACTATTGGGGTGTAAACCCGAACCACTGGGGAATTCTTCGCTCAGTGTAATATGATCTCACAAATAGTCTTATTTTAGTACCAGTTTCTGTCTTGTTTAGTTTGCTAACTTCAGATTGATAAATGATCCGAGATAGAGAACTAGATTAATTCAGAGGGTGCACTGTTTCAATTGTTCCAAACTTCACTCTTACAAAAAAACAAAAAATAGATGAATAGACCAGGGATCGAGACGACTTAGGTTAGACCATTCCGGGTGCGGACAAAATTTAAATATTCAAAAAGTTTCCTACAATTTTGAAGATTTTATAAAATTAGTTACTTTTCATCAAAGCAGAAAGTTAACCTAAAATTTTGAAAATGATATTAATTTGGCAGATTTCCATGTTCAACAATTTCTTTGACATTTTTTCCTGCCTTGGCTGAAAAATCTGTATTTATTGAAAATTCGTCTCTTTGGTACAAAATTAATAATTTCAGATTGGAAATTCAGCTCTTCTGTAGAATTTCTTGTTTGTTTGTTAAAAGTTGACCTACTTTATTAAACATTAATTCTTTGGTTGCAGAATTGCAGATTCATAATTTTAGTTGAAAATTAATCTCTGGTTTAAAATTCAGCTTTTTCGTTGAAATTTTCTTTACTGAAAATTAATCATTTTTAGTTGAAAATTAAATTATTTGTTCGCAAATTGGTGTATTTTGTTGAAAATTTTTTCGTTTTTGGTAGAAAATTAATTTTTTGTAGTTGTTGAAAATTCGTCGTTTTGGTTAAGAATTCATCTTTTTAGGTGAAAAGTTAAACCATTTGGTTAAAAATTTAACTATTTTGTTGAATTTTTCAAATCCAACTCTTTGGTTGAAAATTCGTTTTTTGTGGCCGTTGAAATACCAACTATTTAATTTTTCGTTGAGAATTCGTCTTTTGGTCGAAAATCCCAATTTTCGTGTTGAAAATTCAACTATTTTTGGTTAAAGTTTAATTTTTTTTTTCAAAATAAAACTATCTGGTTGGAAATTCATTTTTTGCAATTTCAAGTATTTTGTTAAAAAATCATAATTTTTGGTTGAAAATTCAACTGTTTTGTTGAACATTCGTCCATTTCGACAGAAAATTCGTCTTTTTGGATTTAAAATTCACCTTTTTTGTTAAGAATTAAACTGTGTTCTAAAAGATACAATTATTTCCTTGGAAATGCAACTGTTTTTAGTTGAAGTTTAACCGTTTCTATTTAGAATTCGATTATTTAGTTGAAAATTCATCTTCGTATGATGAACACTGAACAATTTGGTTAAAAAATCAACTTATTTGTTGACAATTTTATTATTTTATTGAAAATAAATCTAAATTAGCTTATGATTCGATAACTCAGTCAAATTTCAACCAATTCTAAAAAAAAAAAATTCATTACATACGGTGTTGAACTCGCTCTGATATTATAAACAGCAAACAAATATTAAATTTCATAAGGTGCATTAAATTGTAGGTTGAAAGTACAGTTGTGGTTAAAAATTCATTTCTGTAGTCGTAAATTTATATTTTTAGTTAAAAATAAATTAATTTTGCTGAAAAATCGTTTTCTTTTTTAAATTTAATTTTCTGACTGCAAATTGTCGAAAATTTATCTTTTTTGATAGAAATTTATTCTTCTTGGTTGAAAATTATACTTTTTTGTTGAAATCTTACTTCAATTTTATTGAAAATTAATTTTTTTACTGAAAACTTAACTATTCTATTTTTATTTGAAAATTTATCTGTTTTCGGTGAAAATTTAATATTTAGTTGAAAATCCATTTTTTTGGTAAAAGAGTACTCACATCAGTTGACATTTCATCTTTTTGTTTAAAAATTAATTTCTTTGGTTGAACATTTTATGGGTTTTTGCTTGCAAATTTATTTCACTGACTGAAAATTATCCTACTTTATCTTTGGTAGAAAATTTATCCTTTCAGTTTGAAATTCATGTAGTTGGTCAAAAATAAAATTTTTTCTAGTTGAAGATTCATCATTTTAGTTGAAAATTCACTTTATCTATTCCATTTTCTGTGGAAAATTGATCTTTTTTCATAGAAGTGTAATCTTTCTCGTAAAAAATTATGTGTTCATTAAAAAATTAAACTATTCTATTTTTTGTTAAGAATTAATTTCTTTCATTGAAAAAAAATGTTTAGTTGAAAATTTGTTTTTCACTATTTGGTTTGGTTTTCAACCAGAGTCTTCGAGCCTGATTTTTGATTTGGTTTTTCAATTTTTTTATAAATAAATAAATGTGGAAAAAATGGCCATATTTAACGTTTCCGGTATTCGTCAGTAATAGAAAAATTGTGAGAATCGCCTAAGTTTCATAGATTTATATCAAATACTTGAAGATATTTGATCATGATAAAATAAGCAAAAAAAATTATAAACAAATTGTATGTTGAAAGTGTTTTTTCTATAGTTTTTTGATAATTTTACGTTTTTAAAACGATATTGCAAGAATATTGGATAGAAAAAATATTATAAAGAAAAAAATTTCTCTTAAGATCATTCTAGTTGATATTATAAACAAATTTAATAAACAAATGCATCATTCAGGAATCTGTCGACAGAAAAATTCGTCAATTCCTTTAATTAGGAACCTCACGATGATTTCAGAAAAATTAATAATTTTTTGATGCATTTTATAATTCTTCAATAAAATTATAATAAACAAATGCATTATTCGGCCATTTGTCGACAGGAGAATTGTTTTTTTTCAATGTCATTCCTTTTAGTTGTGCAGCTTATGATAATTTCGGCAAAATTCATAATTAGTTGATGAATTTTATGTTTTTTTTTTTAAATTTGGAAAAAAAATCCTGTCTACAAATGCCCCAATCATGCATTTCTTACTTAAATTCGTAAACAAAAATATCATATTTATTAATAGATTATTAATAATGCTAAAAAAAGCTCGAATAATGCACTTTTCATTAAAATTGTATAAATTATCATAAAATTCCTAATTAAAAAAATTGACATCAAAGAAAAACAAATTTTGCCGTCGACAGATGACTGAATAATGAGTTCGTTTTTTGAATTTGCTTGAAAAAACGTAAAATTTATCAACTAGTTACAAATTTTTTTAAAATTATCATAAAGTTTTCAACTAAAATGACCAGTATTGGAAAAACTAATTTTTTTTTGGACACATTTTCCAATAAAGCCTTTCTTAATTAAATTTGTTTGGAAAATCAAAAAACATATCAACATATTCTAAATTTTGCTAAAATGAGCATTAGGTTCCCAATCAAAAACATAGACATAGAAAAAAAAAACAATTTTTCTGTCAACAAGTGGCTAAATAATGCATTTGTTAATTAAATTTGTAAAAAAAATCGTCAAATTTATTAACTAATTTTGAATGTTGCTGAAATTATCATATACTTTCCAATTAAAAGAACTCGTATTGAAAAAATTAAATTTCTTGTCGAGAAATTCCCGGAACAGTGTATTTTTTATTGAATTTGTTTAAAAAGTTATGAAATTTGAAAACAAATTCTGAATTTTGCTGAAATTATCATGAGTTTTCTGAAAAAAGTGGCTTTTCTGTTAACAAATGCCTGAATCATGAATTTGTTCATTAAATTTGTTTATAATATTAACAAGACATTTTTAGAGAAATTTTCTTTATTATAATATTATTTCCATCCAAATTTCTTGCAATATAACTTCAGAAAACGTGAAATTATTGAAAATTATAGAAAACATAGATAGGATCTAAAACTTTCTGTTGGTAAAAAATTCACCTTTTTGTTGAAAAAGCATATTTCCGGATTGAAAAATCAATGGTTTTGTAGATAATTCTTATTCTGGATTTCAAAACTCAACAACTTAGTTGAAAATTCATGCATTTTGTTGAAAATTCGTATCATTTTGTAGTATATTATTCTTCTGGGTAAAAAATTAATTCCCTTAATTCAAAATTAAAACATTTGTTTGAAGATTTGTCTTTTTTGTTCAAAAATTCAACTATTTGAGTGAATATTCGACTATTTTGTTGAAAAATTTTCTTTTTGGTAAATAATTAATATTCATTATAGAGAATTCAATTTCATGGTCTCAAATTAACATTTTCATTGGAAATTCACATTTTTGCTGAAAAATTAAAATTGATCATCTTATTCGCTAGAAAATTCATCTATTTGATTGAAAATTGGAATATTTTGTTGAAAATTCGTGAATTTTTATGAATATTTATTTAACATTGAACTATCCGGTTGAAACCTCATCTTTCTTGTTTGAAAAATATATTTTCTTGCCGAAAATTTACCTTTTATAAATTAATAATTTATTGTCTTTTAAAAAAATCTACTTTTCAGTTTGTAAATTATTCTGTTTGGTTAAAAAGTCAAGTCTATTTTTGTGAAAAATTATATCTTTTGATTAAAAATTCTAATACTTTTTCATCAATGCAGATGTTTTTTTTAATTTTTCTTAATTTAACTGTTGTTAAAAATTATATTTTTTGTTGAAGATTCACCTCTCTGTGTTGATAATTCAACTTTCTTCTACGACGCTCAAGGAATTTCGGGGACACTAAGGGAATTTCGGGGAGCCTCGGGGAATTTCTAGGATGCTTCCAGGGGAATTTCGGGAACACTGGGGGAATTTTGGGGATGCTGGGGGAATTGCGGGGACGCTGGAGGAATTTCGGGGACGCTGGGGGAATTTCGAGGATACTGAGGGACTTTTGGGAACGCTGGAGGAATTTTCGGGACACTGGAGGAATTTCGGGGACGCTGGGGGAGTTTCGGGGATGCTGAGGGAATTTCGGGGACGCTAAAGGAATTTGGGGGATTCTGAGTGAATTTCTAGGACGCTTCCAGGGAAATTTCGGGGACACTTGGGAATTTTTGGGACGCTGGGGGAATCGCGGGGACGCTGGAGGAATTTCGGGGTCGCTGGGGGAATTTCGAGGATGCTGAGGGAATTTTGAGGACGCTGGAGGAATTTCGGGGACGCTGGGGGAGTTTCCGGGATGCTGAGTGAATTTCAGGGACGCTGAAGGAATTTCAGGAAAGCTGGAGGAATTTCGGGAACGCTGGGGGAATTTCTGGGACGCTGGGGGAATTTCGGGGGCGTTGGGGGAATTTCGGGGACGTTGTGGGAATTTCGGGGACGCTGGAGGAATTTCGAGGACGCTGGGGGAACTTCGAAGATGCTAGGGGAATTTTCGGGGACTCCGAGGGAATTTTCCGGGCGCTGGGTGAATTTCGGGGAATTTCGGGGACGCTGCGGGAATTTCAGGGATTCTGGGGGAATTTTGTGGACGCCGGGGGAACTTCGGGGTCGCTGCGGAAATTTCGGGGACGCTCGGGGAACTTCGGGGACGCTGTGGTAATTCCGGGGACGCTGGAGGAATATTGGGGACTCTGAGGAAGTTCCTCTAGCGTAGCTTTGATTGAAGTTGGTAATTGGAATAAGGCATTCAATAGGAATAACTCATCTGTGAGTGATAATGAATTTCCAGTTACCTGACGAATGCGTTGTCATTGGACTGCGTAAATCGATCCGCCAAATCGTGAAGACTCAGGGCGGTTATCTCCTTAAGCTCATAATGCTTGAGCAATGAGTATTCCATAACCCAGTTAGCACGCCCGAATGAGTTCGCTTCAGGCAAGTTCAAGTAATACTGATTGTAATCTAGAACCTGGAAAACATACAAACAAAACTTCACTTTAATAAATTATTAATGAAACTTGAAACTTAGATTGAAACTCAATAATAAATAATTCCTAATAATTCGATACAATTATCAGTTGCAACAAACATTACTTCAAATAATTTTTTTCTGAAAAAAGATCTTCTCTTATCACTCCAACTATTTTATTTTTGGTTGAAAATGTATCGTTTTGAGTTGATATTTCAACGTCATTAAAAATTGAAATATTCGCTAAAATTTTATTTTTTTTTTGTATGTTTGTAATCATTGCAACAAATAAATCGTGATTAAATTAATAATAAAAGTGTATAATAATAATAGTGTATAATAATAATAATCAATAATAAATCATCAATAAATCAATCAAATGCGTGAAAATTCTTATTTGCAATGTTTTTATTAATTATTCGTAATGAATAATGATTATATTCTAGGGTGGTCCAAAGTTCATTGGAAAAATTTATTTATTTTTTTTTCATCGAATTCTAATGGTTCTAAATTTAATAGTAAAACACGTTGTAATACCCACCTGGCCTGATGTTTTATCAAACTTGTAGAGCCTCAAACCAGGATTATTCGGACCACCTGGTTGATATGGGGTGATACTCGGAGCCATCATAATCCACGACACGGGTGAGCCTTTAGACATAAAAATAATTTTACATCAATATTTTCATACTGAATTAATAAATTTAATCCTAGCGTTTCAAAAAAAAAAAAAAAAAAAAAAAAAGTTGAAAGATTAAAACCATTTTGGAATAGGACTAGTAGATCAGAAACTGGCATTCATTATATATTTTTGGATATTGAGAAAATAATTAGTGAAATATAGGTCAATTAGCAATAAACTTTTTTTACATAAAAGAAGATGTCCTGAATAAAATAGTAGCGAAACTTCCTGTACTGGATTACATTATTTCGCGCAGAGAATTTTTTTTTGCACATTCGCGGAGCAGATGTTTAAATATTTATTTTTAATTTACTGATTTGATGAAATTTATTATGGAATTTTTTATTTTATGAACAAATAAAGAACTTAAAGTTTTTCCTATTGAATAAACTGAAAATGACTCGGGAGTGATACCTAATGATCATATTGAGTCATCCAATAATAATTGATGATTGTTTAAACAAACATTTTTTTTATTAATAGGGCTATTTTTCAAGACTGAAACTTTATTATTTAACGTTTATACATAAGTATTTAACATTTGTTAGTTAATTTTCTGTTTACTTTATTCGTACCAAATTCTGACCAACAATTAGTTGACAATGACACCTATAGTTATGATATTTAGTCATCCAATAACAATTGATACATTTAGCCTAAAAGAAATAATAGGGTTTTCTCTGCATAAAATAAATAAATTCAATAAACAATGGACAATTCAACATAAAACATAAATAATATATAATATAAATAAAATAAATATAAATACCTGTGTCACTGTAGACGACTCGAAATGTGTCCGAATGCCAATGCCCGAAGAACTGTCCGCGAATAATATCGGCATATTGGCGAACCAGCTGGAGGTACCTCGTGTTGTGTTTTTCTTTCAGACCTCCTGCCCCGTGTTCTCTCTCATCCACTCCAGGCGGTGTATGGCCAACGATGTATACCTGAAAAACATAGAAAAATAGGGTTGATTTAAACTATCAATTTTTGCAGGTTTTCGTCCTATAAACAAAACATTTAGGACGCCTTCTGTTATAGGAGTAAATCAACATTTTAAATTTCCCGCCAATCTTACTGCTGTGTGCCAACCTTCTCCTATCATTTTGACCGTACCCCAAGACTTATAGAATATTTGGGAATGCGACTAGGATTCAAGATTTCGTCTGACACTTGATTTTGTCTGAAATAATTGCTCCCAATGAGGCTTCCCAGCTGTGCTGCGCATGCGTCGCATCGGCAGCCTCATTGGATATTTCAGATTTGGTGCGGGAAATATAAAGTGCCTGCACGCCAAGAGCGGAACAATAATACCAATCCCATGGAATAAAACGTAATTTTTTTACTAACTTGGAAAAAAATGATTGTGAAAAATTATTTTTTTGTAAGTTATTAAAAAACCAAGTTTTGTTCCATGAAATTCGTATGATTGCTGAGCCCTCGGCTTCCAGACATCTTGCCAGCTGATGTCACAAACAGAGACAGGACACTAGCGCACTCTGCCGCTTCGGGGAAGAAGCTCGGATATATCAACGGGAAGTTCACTTTCTACAATGCGCCTTCTCTGACAGTTGAAAATGTTTTCTATACAAGTTTCATGGTAACGGTTTCTAATAAAAATGCCACATTACTGTAGTGTTAGTGGTTGCAACAACAGTACAATAAAAAATAAATGATGTTCGTTTCTTCGACTTTCGGCGAACCCGACAACGTAAGTACAATAATAGCGAATACAATTGTTCTTGAAGGAACAATATGAAGGGCGTCTGTATAAACTCACTCACCTGATATGAAAAATCACAGAAAAAAGAATGAATTTCAACAATAAGTCACAACAATCACAAATAATGTAACTCGTAAATCGTAAACAGGTGCAAATTTAAATAAATATTTGTATTTTGCAGTCGTGACGAATGGATACAATTCGCTGAAGTTGACGAAAACTTTTGTCCCGATTTTCGGATTTGTAATTACCATTTTGAAGAGAGTGCTCAAGAAAAAACTTAACAAAATAGTGAATTTTCAACAAAATAGATCAATTTTCAACTAAAAAAGAAAAATTTGTAGCAAAAAATAGAATATTTTAATTTGAAGTTAGAGCTAGTGAATTTTTTAAAGAAGAAGATTAAATAGCTAAAAGAAAATTTTGACAGAGACTGGAATGGTTAATTTTTTAGTCAAAAAATTGAATTTTAAATAGACAAAAAATTTTTAACCGAAAAATGAAATTTCAACGAAAAAGATTAATTTCCTACCAAAAAAGAATAATTATTGACCATATACATCAATTTTCAACAGAAAATTCAAATTTTAACGGAATTTTCAACCCAATAGTTGAATTTTCAAACAAAAGGTTAATTTTTTCACAAAAAATCTTCAACAAACTAAATGAATTTTCCACTGAAAGAGATTAATTTTCAACGAAAAATAGAATAGTTTAATTCGCAGTTGAAGGAATAATTTCTCAAACAGATAAAATAAATTTTCAATTAAATAGTTGAATTATCAACCAAACAAATGAATTTTCTACCAAAAAGATGAAATGTCTATAAAAAAAATTCGATAAGAAATTTTATCAAATTTTTATTCAGGCAAATTAATTTTTCATTAAAAAAAAAATAATAATAATTTGTTGTTAGTTGTTAGTTAGACACAATAGTTGAATTTTTGACTGAAGAAGATTGATGTACAAGCAAACGTGAAATAGTTACATTTTCAGTAAAAAAAATTTAATTTTCAATAAAAAGAATCCAGAAAGATTAATTTTCAAGAAAATACAGAATTTTTCAATTGAACAGTTGAATTTCCTATTAAAAAAGATAAATGTCCAACCAAACATTTGATATAAAAACAAAATAATTTAACATCGTTCACTAGTTTAAATTCAATTTTTAAAATTTGATTTTGCCTTGAAAAATTATTTTGAATTTCTTTCATATGGAGTTTTTGAATTGATTTCGGTGTGATCTGGCGCATACAAATTTTGGCAAAAAGTTCCGTGTTTTTGTTTCCTAAATTAGTAGAGCAGAATGATTGGGTTATTTTTGATAAATTCGTCGGTTATGTAAGATTGGATAGTTTCAGATCATGCCAAATCGGATGTAATTAGTTGTAATATAATATGATTGGATATAATAGAATTGGATAGAATCCGATAGGACAGACTTATATAGAATTAGATCGAATAGGATAAGATTGGATTGAATCGAATGGGATAGGATTGAACGGTATCGGATCTGATCGAATACGATTGGTTTGGATAGTCTCGAATTGGATTGGATCTAATTGGATATGATTGAATAGTATTGGTCAATAAAATGTTACGAAAAAAAAATAATTTGCTGCCTTCGACTGCTCACCCAGTCGTAGATTTTGTATATAATGGTTAAAGCACTGATCCTGGATAATATCGGATCGAATAAGATCAGATATAATACAATACGATCGGATAGTATTGGATAGAGACGACAAGGATAACATTTGATATTATCGGATCCAAAAGGATATTATTTGATATTATCGGATTTGATAGAATATTATAGAAACTAATAGGATCGAATTTGATAGAATTGGATCGAATCGGATCGGATAGAATTGCGTTGAAGAAAATTTCATAGGAAAGTTGTGGATCTAGAAAAACGACGCCTCTTTCGTTGTTCGACTTTTTTGTAAAACAACCCTTTTGAAGAAAAATTAAAAAGAGGATTAAAAAAGAACCTATTTTTTAGTAGTATCTAGTTAAAGGGATAACTTTTGGAGATAACTTTATTCAATCCCGTTAGAAATTTTGATGAAAATTAAAAAAAAACAAACAGATTTTTTACCTTTATGACCTTTGTGCTTACAGCTTTGATGTTAACAACAAAAGATTTTAATAGCCGAGTGTTTCATACCCCAAAGGCAACTTTTCCATATGGTATCAGTTTAAACTAAAAAAAAATGGATATTTTCTACCCGCTAGATGCAAAGCAGCCAATCTGGCAACATATGAGGCAAGTGGCAACATGCCCGGCCACACTTCGCTAATTAAGATTTCAAAGGCTAGTGATGCTCACCCAGAGTGGTTCACCAAGTTTCAAGTTTCAAAGCATTTTTTCAAAAGACGCTTCCCGTCAACCAAACCGCCGATCTTTGAATTCCATTAAAGCAATTTCAAAGGTAAGAGGTAGAGGCTTTTGGTTTCGAAGGTTTTTGTGGCTTTTAAACACTGAACCCTCTCTCTGTTCACTTCTTTGGCTATCAGCAAAATTCATTCAAAGAATCTATCAAAGAAAACCGAAATCAAGTGTTAAACAATGACGCCACCGGGGCTTTAGTAGATAGTTTCTCGTTTCTCCTATATCCATAGGACGATGCAAGTGTGCACCTTTCTAACCTGCGAAATTTTCTTTTTTCACTTGTTTGGCTATCAGCAAAATTCATTCGAAGAATCTATCAAAGAAAACCCAAATCAAGTGGTAAACAATGATGCCACCGGGGCTTTAGTAGATAGTTTCTCGTTTCTCCTATATCCACAGGACGATGCGAGTCTGCATCTTTCTGACCTTTGAAATTTCAGTGATTAATTCTGGTCTGAATAAATTCACCGAATCTGAATATAATTTGACAATTCATGTTCTTTTGTCGAGCAGGTAAATTAATCAATTTCTGATGTTAGATATTGCCGATTACTGGTCAAATAATTTTCTGGAGAAACGAGAAAAAATTTGATTTTGCCCGGATTTGAGCCAGGAACGGCACTGTTTATGAGTCAAGTGTTAACAAATTATGCCACCGGGGCTTTGGTAGATAGTTTCTCATTTCTCCTATATCCACAGGACGATGCGAGTCTGCATCTCTCTAACCTTTGAAATTTTAGTGATTAATTCTGGTCTGAATAAATTCACCGAATCTGAATATAATTTGACAGTTCATGTTCTTTTGTTGACCAGGTCAAGTAATTAATTTCTGATGCTAGATATTGCCGATTACTGGTCAAATAATTTTTTGGAGAAGCAAGAAAAAATCTGCCTTGGCCCGGATTTGAACCGGGAACGCGACTATTCACGAGTGGAGCGTTAAACAATTACGCCACCGGGGCTTCACATAGTTTATTTTTCTACGAAAGAAAGACGAATTTTCAATAAAGTAAATGAAAAACGAATTTTCAACAAAATAATGACTCTTTCAATAAATTTTCAAATAATATAACTAATTATAAAAAAAATCAATTTTTAACGAATTAGTTTCCAAAAGATGACATTTTAACCCGGAAGATTACTTTAAGAAAAACTGAATAATTGAATTTTCAGCAAATACGACTCATAAAAAAAATAATTTTCAACAAAATAGTTACATTATTAACAAAAAAGATGAATTTTTAACTAAAAGGATGCATTTGTAACCAGAATGATGAATCTTGAAAAAAATGATTTTTCAACAAAAGAGTTCAACCTAAAAGATGATTTTTTAACCCAGAATACTAATTTCCTAAAAATGGAATATTAAAATTTGCAACCAAAAAGCTGAATTTTTCAGCAAGAAGATTGATTTTCAAACAAAAAAGAACACGATTTTTCAACGAAATACATCAATTTTCAACAAAATTGTTGAATTTTATAGCCAAAAAAATGAATTGTCTACAAAACGGTTACGTTTTGAGCCGGTAATGTGATTTTGTTAACATGGAAATCAATGTTGTTTCAAAAAATCAAATTTTCATAAAAATAGTTTAATTTTCAACGAAATAATTAAATTTAAACCAGAAATATGAAGTTGTCCAATTTTCGATTGAAAAAAAAGTTCAACCACCTACTTTCATTTTTAATTTATAACAATCGATTTTCCACTGGATATTAAATAGTTAAATTTTCAAATAAAAAATTGTTTTTTAACCAAAAAGAAATGAATATTACAAAAGAGTTAAATTTTCAAACGGAGAGATCCATTGTCAATTAAAATGATAAATCTTCAATTGGTATAGGGTAATCTTCAGTTACAAAGTTAATTCGTAAGCAAAAACATTATTTTCAACAAGATACCTTAATTTTCAAACAATGAGATGAATTTTTAACTGAAATGATTAATCTTAAAACAAAAAATTACTTTATAATAAAATTGTTAAATTTTCTACAAAGAAATTAATTTTTTACCAAAAGAGATGAATTCTCAGCAAAGACGGAAATTTTTGATATTTCGAACAGAGAACGTTTCAATTAAAAAACAGTTCAATTCAAGCAAAAAAATAAATTTGCAACAAAATATTCAATTTCTGAACCGAAAAGACAAATTTTAGCCTTAATTAAACTATTTTGATGAAAATTTGCACGCTAACCCACGTACCCTCACTGTCCCGAGATTTACGTCTTCGGTCCGCTTACGAAAAAAAAAACATGTTAACGTCCAGAAGATGTAAAGCGAAATTTGAAATATTTCTGATCTCCAGAAATATAATTAGCACCCTCTTTTTCATTAATTTTGAAATTTGAGTGTCGAAAATTTGCGCTAAGTACGATGAGTTTAATCATCGAGAATAACGACCTTTATTGTATTTGGAATGGGCTATTAGTCTCACGGGAATAAATGTGGTAACATTGTCATCACTGCAATTTGATATGGGAACATATATGTATATAATAACATTGTCATCACTGGAGTTTGATATGCTCATTTGTATGTCATTAAACTTGCAACGACACGCGCCGTATGGTGGGATTTTCAATGCAAATTATTTTCTGCAGATTCGACTGCAATTATACTTCTATTTCACGCATTCCATGCGCAAATTGCAGCAAAGAGAATTGAAAAAAATTGAGATGGAAAAAAAAGAATAGAATATAATAGCACTAAATGGAATGGAATAGTGCAGAATAGAATAGCATGGAATAGAACAGAATAGCATGGAATATAATATAATGGTGTGGAATATAATATAATAGAGTAGAATATATTATGATAAAATAGAATACAATAGCACAGAATGGAACAGCAGGTAACCGCATTAAATATAATAGAATAGAGTAAAATATCATGCAAAAGAGTAAAAGAGGATAGAAAAAAGAGTAGAGAAGCAGGGAATAGAATAGAATAGAAAATATAATGGAATAGAGTACAAAAGAATTGACTAGAATAGATTAGATTAGAGTACAGAAGCATTGTATAGAACAGGATAGAACATAATAGGATATGATACAAAAGCACGAAATATAATAGAATACAGTAGAATAGAATAGAATCAAATTGAATAAAATATGGCGGAATAAAATTGAGTACAATAGGGTATTATGTAACACAATAGAATGGAACACAATATAATAGAAAAGAATAGAATTGCATTGAGTCAAATATAAAAAATATAATATAATGGAATATAATTAGGTAGAGTACAAAAGCAATGAATATAATACGATAGAATAGCATAAAAGAGAACAGATTATGATAGAATAGGATAGAATGGGATAGAAGAGACTATGATATGGAATATAATAGAATATAGTAGAATGTGAAAGAGTAGCATGAAATATAATATACTAAAGTGTAACAGAAACAAATAGAATAGAAAAGAATATAATAGAATAGCATATAACAGAGTAGCATGGAGTAGAATCTGATGAAATGTAATAGCATGGAATATAATGAGTAGAGTACAGAAAACATTGATTGAAATATCATAGAATAGAATAGAACAGAATAGAATGAAATAGAATAGAATATAATAGAAAAGAATAGAATTGCATAGAGTAAAATATAATAAAATATAATATCATGGAATATAATTAGTTAGATTACAC
>CAKNXH010002036.1:41849-72484 GCA_932178445.1 Andricus quercusramuli | reverse complement strand
ATAGAAGAGAATATGATATGATAGAATAGGATAGAATGGGATAGAAGAGAATATTATATCATGGAATATAATAGAATATAGTAGAATATAAAAGAGTATCATTAAATATAATATAATATAATAAAATCTAACAAAATCAAATAGGATAGAAAAGAATATGATAGAATAGCATATTATAGAATAGCATAAAGTTGAATCTGATGAAATGTAATAGTATGCAATATAATGAGTAGAGTAAAGAACGAATTGGTTAAAATAGGATGGAATAGAATAGAAAAAAATTGGATATAATGGAACAGAATAGAATAGCATAGAATACAATAGAATAAACTGAATTATATGAGAATAGAATAGCATGGAATATGATAGCATGAAATATAATATAATAGAACCCAACAGCATCTAATAGG
This sequence comes from Andricus quercusramuli, assembly GCA_932178445.1. Taxonomy (NCBI): domain Eukaryota; kingdom Metazoa; phylum Arthropoda; class Insecta; order Hymenoptera; family Cynipidae; genus Andricus; species Andricus quercusramuli. The sequence goes on along the minus strand of CAKNXH010002036.1, from coordinate 72,074 downwards.
ATATAGAAGAAAATGCTAGAATAGCATAGAATAGAATATAATAAAATATAATAGTATGAAATAAAATGGAAAAAAGTACAAAAGAACTTACTATAATAGGATAGAATAGAATATAATGTAATAGAATAGCCTAGAGTAGAATATAAGAAAACGCAATAGCATGAAATAGAATGGGATAAAGTACAAAAGAATTGACTATCATATTATATAATAGAATAGGATAGCACGGAATAAAATAGAGTACAATAGAGTATTATATAATACAATAGAATTAAACAGAATATAATAGAAAAGAATAGAAGTGCATAGAGTTGAATCAAATAAAATTTAATATCATGGAATAGAATTAGGTAGAGTACAAAAACAATAAATATAATAGGATAGAATATCATACAAAGAGAATAGGATATGATAGAATCTAATAGCGTGGTATATATTAGAATATAATAGAATAGGTAGGAAAGAATAGCAAATAATATGATTATAATAGAGTCCAAACGCATTAAATATAATAGGATAGAATAGGATAGAATAGGATAGAATGGGATAGAAGAGAATAGGATATCATGGAATATATTAGAATATAGTAGAGCATAAAAGAGTAGCATGAAATATAATAGAATATAATAAAATGTGACAGAATCAAATAGGATAGAAAAGAATATAATAGAATAGCATGTAATAGAATAGCATGAAGTAGAATCTGCTAAAATGTAATAGCATGGAATATAATGAGTAGAGTACAGAAAGCATTAGTTTGAATAGGATAGAGGAGAATAGAAGAGAAAAGGATATAATGGAATAGAATAGCATGGAATACAATAGAATAAACTGAATAATAGAGTAGCATATAGTCGGATATAATAAAATATAATATCATGGAATAGAATTAGTTACATTAAAAAAGCAATAAATATAATAGGATAGAATATCATGGAAGAGAGTAGGATATGATAGAATAGAATAGCATGGTATATATTAGAATATAATGGAATAGATAGGAAAGGATAGCTAATAAACTGATTATAATAGAGTCCAGAAGCAATAAATAGAATAGGATAGAATGGGATAGAATAGGATTTAATGGGATAGGAAAGAAGATGATATCATGGAATATAATAGAATATAGTAGAATATAAAAGAGTAGCATAAAATATAATAGAATAGAATAAAATGAAACAGAATCAAATAGGATAGAAAAGAATATAATAGAATAGCATATTATAGAATAGCATGGACTAGAATCTGATGAAATGTTATAGCATGGAATATAATGAGTAGAGTAAAGAAAGCATTGGTTTGAATGAGATGGAATAGAATAGAAGAGAATAGGATATGATGGAATAGAATAGCATGGAATACAATAGAATAAACTGAATTATATCAGAATAGAATAGCATGGGATATAATAGCATGAAATAGAATTTAATATAATAGAACTGAACAGCATCAAATAGGATAGAAAAGAATATAATAGAATAGCATAGAATAAGATATAAAAAAATGTAATAGCTTGAAACAAAATGGAAAAGGATACAAAAGAATTTACTGTAATAGAATAGATATGATAGAAGAGAATAGGATATGATAGAACAGAATAGCATGGTATGTATTAGAATATAATAGAATAGATAGAAAAGGATAGCAAATAAACTGATTATAATAGAGTCGAAAAACATTAAATAGAATAGGATAGATTAGGATAGAATGGGATAAAATAAGATAGAATGGGATAGAAAAGAAGATGATATCATGGAATATAATAGCATGAAATATAATAGAATATAGTAGATTATAAAAGAGTAGCATAAAATATAATATAATATAATAAAATGTAACAGAATCAAATAGGATAGAAAAGAATATGATAGAATAGCATATAATAGGATATAATAAAATGTAATAGCATGAAATAAAATAGAAAAGAGTACACAAGAATTTACTATAACAGGATAGAATGAGATATAATGTAATAGAATAGCCTAATAGAATGGGATAAAGTACAAAAGAATTGACTATCGTAGGATATAATAGAATAGAATAGCATGGAATAAAATAGAATAGTGCGGAATAAAATAGAGTACAATAGAGTAGTATATAATACAATAGAATTGAACAGAATATAATAGAATATAGTAGAATATAAAAGAGTAGTATGAAATATCATAGAATATAATAAAATCTAACAGAATAAAATACGATAGAAAAGAATAGAATAGAATAGCATATTATAGAATAGCATGGAGTAGAATCTGATTGAATGTAATAGCATGGAATATAGTGAGTAGAGTACAGAAAGCATTGGTTAGGTTAGGAAAGAATAGAATAGAAGAAAATATGATATAGTGGAATAGAATAGCATGGAATACAATAGAATAAACTGCATTATATGAGAATAGAATAGCATGAAATAGAATTTAATATAATAGAACCCAACAGCATCGAATAGGTTAGAAAAGAATATGATAGAATGCATAGAATAGAATATAAAAAAGTATAGCGTGGAATAGAATGAAAAAGAGCACAAAATAATTTACTATGGTAGGATAGAATAGGATATAATGCAATAGAATAGCCTAGGGTAGGATATAAGAAAATGCAATAGCATGAAATAGAATGGGATAAAGTACAAAAGAATTGACTATCATAGGATATAATAGGATAGGATAGCATGGAATAAAATAGAGTACAATAGAGTATGGTATAATACATTACGATTGAACAGAATATAATAGAAAAGAATAGAATTGCATTGAGTCAAATATAAAAAATATAACATCATGGAATAGAATTAGGTACAGTACAAAAGCAATAAATATAATAGGATAGAATAGCATAAAAGAGAACAGAATATGATAGAATAGGATAGAATGGGATAGAAGAGAATATGATATCATCGAATATAATAGAATAGTAGAATATGAAAGAGTAGCATATAGTATAATAGAATATAATAAAATGTAACAGAATCAAATAGGATAGAAAAGAATATAATAGAGTAGCATATCATAGAATAGCATGGAGTAGAACCTGATTGAATGTAATAGCATGGAATATAGTGAGTAGAGTACAGAAAGCATTGGTTAGAATAGGATAGAATAGAATAGAAGAGAATAGGATACAATGGAATAGAATAGCATGGAATGCAATAGAGTAAACTGAATTATATGAGAATAGAATAGCATGGAATATAATAGCATGAAATAGAATTTAATATAATAGAACCGAACAGCATCGAATAGGATAGAAAAGAATATCATAGAATAGCATAGAATAGAATATAAAAAAATTTAAGAGCATGAAATAAAATGGAAAAGAGTACAAAAAAATTTACTATAATAGGACAGAATAGGATATAATGTACTGGAATTGCCTAGAGTAGAATATAATAAAACGCAATAGCGTGAAATAGAATAGGATAAAGTACAAAAGAGTTGACTATCATAGGATATAATAGAATAGAATAGCATGGAATAAAATAGAATAACACGGAAAAAACTAGAGTACAATAGAGTATTATGCAATACAATAGAATCGAAAAGAATATAATAGAAAATAATAGAATTGCATAGAGTCAAATAAAATATAATATCATGGAATAGAATTAGGTAGAGTAAAAAGGCAATTAATATAATAGGATAGAATATCATAGAACACAATAGGATATGATACAATAGAATAGCATGGTATATTTCAGAATATAATAGAATAGGTAAGAAAGGATAGCAAATAATATGATTATAATAGAGTCCGAACGCATTGAATATAATAGGATAGAATAAGATAGAATGGGACAGAAGAGAATAGGATATCATGGAATATAATAGAATATAGTAGAGCATAAAAGAGTAGCATGAAATATAATAGAACATAATATAATATAGCAGAATCAAATAGGATAGAAAAGAATACAATAGAATAGCATGGAGTAGAACCTGATGAAATGTAATAGCACGGAATATAATGAGTAGAGCACAGAAAGCATTGACTGAAATATAATAGAATATAATAGAATAGAATAGAATAGAATGGAATAGAATAGAATAGAAAAGAATAGAATTGATTAGAGTCGAATATAATAGAATATAATATCATGGGATAGAATTAGGTAGACTACAAAAGCAACAAATATAATAGGATAGCATAGCATAGAAGAAAATAGGATATAATGGAATAGAATAGCATCGCATACAATAGAATAAACTGAATTATATGAGAAAAGAATAGCATGGAATATAATAGCATGAAATATAATTTAATATAATAGAACCCAACAGCATCGAATAGGATAGAAAATAATGTGATAGAATGGCATAGATTAGAATATAGTAAAATAGTATAGCGTGGAATAGAATGGAATAGAGTACAAAATATATTACTATGGTAGGATAGAATAGGATATTATGTAATAGAATAGCCTAGAGTAGGATATAAGAAAATGCAATAGCATGAAATAGAATGGGATAAAGTATGAAAGAATTGACTATCATAGGATATAATAGAATAGAATAGCATGGAATAAAATAGAATAGCGCGGAATAAAATAGAGTATAATAGAGTATTGTATAATACATTACAATTGAACCGAATATAATAGAAAAGAATAGAATTGCATTGAGTCAAATATGAAAAATATAACATCATGAAATAGAATGAGGTACAGTACAAAAGCAATGAATATAATAGGATAGAATGGGATAGAAGAGAATATGATATCATGGAATATAATAGAATATGATAGAATATGAAAGAGTAGCATGAAATAGAATAGAATAAAATGTAACAGAATCAAATAGGATAGAATAGAATAGAAGAGAATAGAAGAGAATCGGATATAATTGGATAGAATGGCATGGAAAACGATAGAATAAACTGAATTATATGCGAATAGAATAGCATGGTACATAAAAGCATGAAATAGAATTTAATATAATAGAACCCAACAGCATCGAATAGGATTTAAAAGAATATGATAGAATGGAATAGAATAGAATATAATAAAATATAATAGCATGAAATAAAATAGAAAAAAGTACAAAAGAATTTACTCTAATAGGATAGAATATAATACAATTACAATAGAATTACAATTGAACAGAATATAATAGAAAATAATAGAATTGCATAGAGTCGAATATAATAAAATATAATATCATGGAATAGAATTAGGTAGAGTACAAAAGCAATACATATAATAGGATAGAATATCATAGAAGAGAATAGGATATGATAGAATAGAATAGCAGGGTATATATTAGAACATAATAGAACAAGTAGGAAAGGATAGCAAATAATATGATTATAATAGAGTCCAAAAGCATTTTATAGAGCAGGATAGAATAGGATAGAATAGGATAGAATTGGATATAATGGGATAGAAAAGAAGATGCTATCATGGAATATAATAGCATGAAATATAATAGAACATAATATAATGTAACAGAATTAAATAGGATAGAAAAGAATATAATAGAATAGCATATAATAGAATAGCATGGAGTAGAATCTGATGGAATGTAATAGCATGAAATATAATGAGTAGAGCACAGAAAGTATTGATTGAAATAGAATAGAATAGAAAAGAATAGAAAAAAATATAATTGCATAGAGTCGAATATAATAAAATATAATATCCTGGAATAGAATTAGGTAGAGTACAAAATCAACAAATATAATAGGATAGCATAGCATAGAAGAGAATATGTTATAATGGGATAGAATGGCATGGAATACGATACGATAGAATAAACTAAATTATATGAAAACAGAATAGCATGGTATATAAAAGCATGAAATATAATTCATTATAATAGAGCCCAACAGCATCGAATAGGATCGAAAAGAATATGATGGAATGGCATAGAATAGAATAGAATAAAATAGTATATCATTGAATAGAATGGAATAGAGTACACAAGATTTTACTATGATAGGATAGAATAGGATATAATGCAATAGAATAGCCTAGAGTAGAATATAAGAAAGCGCAATAGCATGAAATAGAATGGGATAAAGTACAAAAGAATTGACTTTCATAGGATATAATATAATAGAATAGCATGAAATAGAATAGAATAGCGTGGAATGAAATAGAGTGCAATAGAATATCATGTAATAGAATAGAATTCAAAGAATATAATAGAAGATAATAGAATAGCAATAAATAGAATAGGATAGAATAGGATAGAAGTGAATACGATATTGTAGAATAGAATAGCATGGGATACATTAGAACATAAAAGCGTGGAATGATATAAAATATAATAGAATATCATGTAATAGAATAAAATTGCAGATAATATAATAGAATGGGATAGAGTAGGATAAAAGAGAATAAGATAACATGGAATATAATATGATATAGTAGAATATAATAGAATAAAAAGAAATATAATAGAATTTAAGAAAATGTTACAGAATGAAATAGGATAGAAAAGAATATAATAGAATAGCAAGAAATAGAATAGAATATAATGGAATTCAACTGTATCGAAGAGAATATAATAGAATAGAACAGTATAGAGTAGGATATGATAACATGCAATAGCGTGGAATAGAATGGAATAGAGTACAAAATCATTGACTAGAATATGATAGAATAGGATAGAAAATGATACGATTATAATAGATCACAAAAGCATTGCATAGAATAGGATACAACAAAATAGAAGAGAATAGGACATAATAGAATAGAGTAGAATAGAATAGAATGGAATATAATGGAATATAATATAATAGAATAACAAGGAATAGAAAGGAATGAAAAAGAATATTAAATAAATATCAAACATTTCAATTTTAAGAACGGTATTTTATATTTTTTTTATCAAGGGTGATTGAAAGGCATCATAAATCTTCAAACCCTCATAAAAGGAGGGTTTTACGCCTCCAAATATAGTATTCTGAATAAAATTAGGGTTAAATTATTGTCAGCTATGCCTACCTTCATTTTTATGAGATTAAAATAAGCGCGCCACGTACACGATTATTATTTTTTTTCTCACGAAATTTTTTTAATCAAATATGAATTTAATATTATTAAAATTTTTTTGGATTTTTCATCATTTAGGATATAATAGGATAGAATAGGATAGAATAGGATAGAAGAGAATACGATATGATAGATATAGGTATTATAGTGGATAGATCTTTTATCTAAAGTACAAGTTTCTGATGAAATACAAAAACATAACCTAAAGTTGTCAAAAATTTGTAAGTTTGATTTTTACCGTTGGAAAACACGACCTTAACCTAAAACTGTATACAATTTTTTTTCTTATTTGAAATCTAATGATTTTCTACTGAAAATACTGACAATCTGATGAATAATAAATAATAAATAAATAACCTAAAAAGTGTGTTTTTAATTATTTTTGTTTAAAATCAAGGATTTCCGTTTGAAAATGTTAACATAACCTAAAATTGCTCCAAAGTTGTGAATATTTTTTTAAATCCATACTATTTTCGTGTGAAAAATAACGGGTTTTCCAGTGAAAAATGTTAATATAACCTCAAATTGTACAAAAATTTGTTATCATTTTTTAAATATAATGATTCTATACTACAAATAATGATTTCCGGTGTAACACGCCAACATAACCTGAAATTGTTGAAAAGTACTAAAAATTGTTCCAAATTGAAATTTTTTTTTTCAAGTTTCATGATTTTTTGTTTAAAATAACGGATTTCTGGTGAAAAATGTTGACATAACCTCAAATCGTCCCAGAATGTAATAAGCTAACATAACCTGAAAATTCTAAATGTTTTCTTTACAAAAAAATAAAAAAAGTTTTGAAATTTTTTTAAACCTATATCTGTTTGAAATTTAAAAATGTTTTCGAATAATAATTTTTTTCAAGACCACTTTATCCTCTAAGATAACCTAACCTAAAACTGTTGAAAATTAAGAACCTTAAAAATCTGAATTATTCTTTGAAAATGTAAATTTCCGGTAAGAAAACGCTGAGAAACCCACAAAAAGTGAATTAATTACAAATTTTCAATATTAAAAAATATAATAACTTTTGAATGAAAATAATAATTTGCTGTGTAGAGAACTAACATAACCTAAAATCGTTAGGATTACAAAACCAAATGACTTTATTCAAAAATGCAACTTTCTTATGAACGAACTAACAAAATCTAAAATTTTGAGAAGTTTTGAGATTTCTTAAAAATTAAATTAGCATGAGATTTGTTTATGATTTTTCCCATAAATAAAATTATTTTTAGATTCATTGTTTGGAATATAAAATTTTAAGTATTTGTGACTTTTTTAGATAGGATAATTATTTCTTTTATGAAAGTCCTTTTTTTTAAAAAAAAAAAAAAAAAAAAAAAAAAACACTTGTATGCGTTTTCATTCTGTGGACCACAGTTAGAACTTTTTTTTCAAATTTAAAATAGGAGGATCAGGCAAAAACAAAATAGTTTATTTTTTGCACATTTTTATTCTTGAAAATAAAAACAAGAATCCAACCACCAAACTGAGACAACCACCAGCAAATTCTCCTATTGTAAAAAAAAATTTTTTTTAATTTTTTTTTTCTTCTGACAAAAAAAAAGAAAAATGAGACGGTAACCAGACAAATCCTCTTCCTTCCCTTTTTTTATTTCTTTCGACTTTTTTATTTTTATTATTATAATTACAAAATTAAGGTCTCAGGCTTAAGATGGTTACAGCCTTCTTATTTTTCCTTCCTTTTTTTACTTTTTTTTAAAGAAACAAATTTTTTCCAAGAAAAAGTTTTTTTCTTTAAATTACAATAGGCGCGTTTTATGTTGGTTGTTAAAATTTGGTGTTAGGTTCTTGTTTTAATTTTCAGTGAAACATAATGTCAATGTAGGACAGAAAAAAATATTTCCCTGAATATAAATTCCACTGCGAGTCTTCCGCGTTTTGCGGGACACATGCAATACCGCCTGGATAATCCCAAACAAAGCGTGAAATACAAAATATAAAAAATGCCTCTGCTTCAACAGAACACTTTTTGCTTGTTAAAGAATTCCGTGAATTTCAGTGAATTTTTAAAACAATCACTCTAATCGGTATATGGCACGTTACAAATTAAACTGCTGTATGAATGCATCAAAAAAACATCGGTTTTCGATTTGACATAGGTCCAATCCTTCAGCAAATGGATTTTCTCATAAGAAATAAATTCCAAAAGCTTCTAAAAACTTTTTAGATTTTATAAAATTGATTTCAGAATCGATTTAACCAGAAAATTCCTGCATTATAAAAAAAAGAATACAAGTGTCAAATGTGGACAACATACTCTTTAGCCGATTGTCCAAAAAAAGCTTTCTGTACAAAACGGTATAATTGCCTCTAGATTGTTTGAAACAAAAATTATGTTAGAAAAAAAATTTCTTGAAATAATTCTTTTTTCGCTGTACAAAAATAAAAAAGAGCAAAGAGAAATGAGAAGGCGACCAGCCAAAACCCAAGGAAGGGGATTTGAAATTTGAAAAATCAAGAAAGGGGATTTGGTTGGTTGTCTTCTCATTTTTGCTTCCTCTTTTTCATTTTTGTCCAAAGAAAAAAAAAATGCATTAAAATTTTTTTTTAAATTCCAATAGGAGCATTTTATGGTGTTTGTCCAAATTTGGTCGTTGAATTCTTGTTTTAATTTTCAGGAATTCTATGAACGATTATTTGTAGTACTCAAAAATTTGAGCAATTTATCCTCTGAAGAGACAAACGAAAATGAACATTTTAAGCCCAACAATGCACGATATGAAAAAAGGATTTGAAACAACTTTAAAACAACTTTTCGAAATTTTCTGAAAAATCAAAAATTTAAATTTTGATATCACAAAAAATTATCAAAAATTTCATTTTGCGGTAAAACTATGTGGAATACGAAAAAATGTGAAAAAAAATTTTTGTGACACCCAAAAAGGATCTAGAAATTCTTTATTATTTCCTTTTGGATTTCATACGTAGTTTCTGTTCTATTCGTAAAAAATAATATTACAAAATAGAAAAAAAATCAAATTTTTACATTCTCATCTTATAAGAAAGTATTGGTTTTATATGCAATTTGACAAGTCGGTTAGCCGGCTACGCATTTTTGATAAAAATCCAAAAATTTAGAGCATTTTCAAAAATGTTGAGAAATTTTTTTTCATGTTTATCATAACAACTTTTTGAATTTTTCTGAAAAATCAAAAATTTAAATTTTGATCACACAAAAAATTTAATTTTGCGGTCAATTCGCAGTTTTTGTTACATTCGTAAAAAATATTAAAAATAAAATAAAATCTTTGGAAAAATGACACAAGCTACGAAAAAAATAAATAGACAGAAATTTTTCACCCAAAAAGGAGCTACAAATTTGTTGGTAATCGTTTTTTGATAAGACACGTAGTTTTTGTTTCAATCATGAAAAATGACAATACAAATGAACGAATTAAATTTTTGGACAAAAGATAAAAGGTACAATAGCATTTTTAATAATAAAATTGTTTCTGAATTAAATCTGAAAATTTGCTCTCAAACAAATTTTTCCCACGAAAAATGTGATCGGAATGTGTTCCTCAAAGCCGAAGGAGCATTAACGAAAGAGAGTTCACAATCACTAAATTTCCGTTGTCAATGGATTGACCTTCAATTTTAAACATTCTATGCTAAAATGTATAAGGAAAAATGTATGTGACTGAAAGGCATACTCAAATAAACAATAAAAAAAAAAAAAATAACAGTCGCTACTCAAATAAACAAAGAGGAAAGAGGAAAAAAAAAGAAGGGTAAGTGGGGGATGTGCTGGAAGTGATAGAAAATAAGGGGAGGGGAAATAAGGTGAGAGGGGAAGGAATAGTATTCGGAAATGGAGGGTGGAGTGAAATGATAAATAGGGAGAAGTGAAGGGAAATGATGGTATGGGAAATGAGGGGAAAGTAGGAGAATTGAGCACAAGAGAGGGGGAGAGAAGTATGGAGAGTAATGGAAAATGCAGGAGGGGGAAGCAGATGTGATTAATAGGAAGACAGAAAGAGTAGTGTGGGAAGGGGTAGAAGGATAGTGCGGGTGTGCAGGGGAAGGGAGATGGAGTAAGATGGGCAAGGAGTAAGAGAGGAACAGGAAGGGAATTGTGGAAAAATTGACGAAAATATGGGAAATAAGAGGGTCGTAGGAGATTTGAGGATAAGAGAGGGGAAGACAAGTATGGGAAGTGATGGGAAATGTGTGGAGGGAAAGCATGAGTAAATAATAGTAAGAGAGGGAGAGAAGTGCGGAAAGGGGTAGGAGTGTAGTGCGGGTTAGCAGGAGAAGGGAGATGAAGTAAAAAAGGGCAGGGAGTAAGAGGCAGAAAGAGAATGAGGAAAAGCAGAGGATCGAGATTTGGGCGTGCGGGAATAATGGAAGTGGGGGAAAGTAGATGGAGTAGGGGAGGGAGTAGGGGAGGGAAAATATGGTAGGAGAAAATTTAAATACATAATTAACATCTCAATAGGCTACTAAACTTTTTTGTCCGTTAGATACCTGTTTTTCTTTCAAAAATGATCGAGATATATTTATAATTTTTTTTTCTCAATTAAAAAGAGCCGGGCGCTTCCAAAACATTTCATTCACAGACGAGCGACAAATCAAGCTTATTGTAATGAACGCCGTGCCGTGGCAGTCGCGTCGCCCGAATAAAGTCGTAATTGATGTTCGTTTCGGAAAAAAATTGGAATTGGGAACATCGATAAAAGAAAAAATTACTGAGCTATTCAGAAAAGTCTAGGCTTTTCGATGAGACAACAATGAAATTGCTGATTGGTCAATTTTGATGCTGACGTGTTTAAACGCAGGGGCAGTAATTTGTGATCCTATTATTCATTATGTAGGTACTTCCTCGACTGATTTAGCTGACAAATTCCTATATGTTCTGTATATTCTATATATACATATACATACATACATACATACATATATATATATATATATATATATTTTTTTCTATATTTATATATTTCCTAACCCAGTTTCCTAATGCAGAGGCGCAGCACATCCGGAGAGTTAGCTTCAATTTACTAGATTTTCTAAAAAATGCATAAAAGGGTCTAACCAGTTTCAAATTATTTAATTTTACACTGTTAAAGATGTTCGAAAAATTTCGACGCATTTAGGATACTAAAGAGTAACAGACATAACCTAGCCAGATAAGTATGTGAAGTGCCCTTGAGCCTCATCCAACCGGACTTGGTCCTATGTGTACGTTACGAAAAGAAATATTTTTCCTAATGAGTTCAGACTTTTAACCTTCAAGCTGACCTATCAAGGTCAAGTTTGTGGTTTTCCAATATCATCATCTGCTAACGCTAACCCACGTACCCTCACTGTCCCGTTATCCACACCTTCTTCGTCGAAGAAGGCCATTCTAATACACTTGTCCATGTGGATAATTAATTAGGAAAATTTTTTCAAAAATACCGTTTTTAACATGAATCTTACATGAAAGTGCTACTTTGCGTTTTTTAGAGCTTGTTCAGGGTACAATACATGAGTATCAGGGGGGAAGGGGGGTAAAAAGTTATTGCATCTATCCTATTTCTCATTTAAAACAGTATTTAAAAAAATGTTTCTCTAATTAATTATACACATGGACTAGTGTCTCAAAGTGGGCTTCTTCCACGAAGAAGGTGTTGATCTCGGGACAGTGAGGGTGCGTGGGTTAGCGTTCGCAGATGATAAGGTTATAATGGCAGAGTCAATCGAAGACTTTCAAAGAATGTTGAGCAACTGAATACAAGCATGAAGAACATGGGCCTCAAAAAGAACGTAAATAATACAAAAGTTGTGCTCCTTAAAGGGAATCTTGAATCGTATATTACTAAAGGAAATCGTAAGCGCCAATGGCCTTATCAACTGCAAAAGATATGGCTTGAGCGCCACGCTTGAACGATAAGCTTGGGTGACACGCTCGAGCGCTACGCTTGAGTGATACGCTTGAGTGATACGCTTGAGCGCCACGCTTGAATGATACACTTGAGCGCCACGCTTCAGCGCTACGCTTGAGCGCCACGCTTGAGCGCCACGCTTGAGTGCTACGCTTGAGCGCTAGGCTTGAGTTATAGGCTTGATCGATACGCCAGAGCGCCAAGCTTGAGCGATACGTTCGAGTGCCACGCTTGAGCGCTACGCTTGATTTTCAACTAAAAAAATTAATTTTCATAAATTTAGTTGAACTGTCAACCACTATATCAACAAAAAAGGTTTTCATTTGAATCTAAAATAGTTGTATTTAATGTGAAGAAACGAATTTCTACCAAAATATTTAAATCAAATAAAACAGCTTAACTTTCATCCAAAAAATTTATTTTTTGAAGAAAAAAAATGTCTACTTCAATTTAAATTAAATTTCTATTTTGAGATCCAAAAGAAGAATGTCAAAGCCCAAGTTGATCCGTTCATTTTTTCGAGAGTTATCGTGTTCACAGACGAGCGGGCGAATCTATATACTTCTCTATCATAAATGATGAGAACATAAAAAATGGATTTTCAAGCCAAGGAGATAAGTTTTCAACGAAACAGTTGAATTTTTATTGAGAAAATATGAAATTTTCACCAAAGGAGAAAAATGTTCGTACTAAAAAGAGAATTTTTCAACCAATTAGAATAAGTTTCTACCAGAAAAGACGAATTTTCAACAAATTCGATAAATTAAAAAAAAAATAATAATAATTCTGAACCAAAATGGAGACAAAATTAAGCACAGTTGAATTCAACGCAAAAAGACGAATTTGAATAAATAAATTTAATTAGCAATCAAAGAATATTTTTCAGCTCATGAAGATAAAATTATTGCAACGAATTTCAAATTTCTTGAAATTTTCAAGGTAAAAAAAATCAGTTTTCAGCGGGAAAAATTGAAACCAAATATTTTCAATCAATTTTCAACTAAAATGATAAATCTTTGACAAAAAATAAATTTTTAACAAATCGGTTGAATTTTTAAACAAAGAAAAAAAATTCTTACAAAAAAAAACAATGGATAAGATTTTGAGAAAAAAAATTTCTAAAAAAAAATTATTTAAAAAAAAAAACGAATTTTCAACCAGGTGAATTAAACTAAAACAGAAAAATTTCCCAACAAGAAAGTTGAATTCTTAAACGAAATGATGAAATCAAAACTTAGAAGATTAATTTTTTACCAAAATAGATGAATTTCCAATAACACACAGGAATTTTCTACGAAATAGTTAAATTTTTAACGAAAAACGGAATAGATAGATTTTTAGATAAAAAAATTGATTCTCAGCAAAAAACAAAGAAACTTCAATAGTTCAATTTTTAAATAAATAGGTTCATTTCTAACAAAAAATATGAATTTCAAAAACAAAAATTTCATTTTGAAACAAATTGTTTAATTTTCTACCATATTCTTGAATACCCGAGCTAAAAAGACGAATTTTTTACAAAGTCGGTGAATTTTCAACTCGAAAATATGAGAAAAAAAATTCATACTAACCAAATAGTTGAATATTAAACTGAAAAGTATAACTTTACAACAAAAAATGAAATAGTTGAATTGACAGTCAAAAAATTAATTTTTAACCAAAAACAAAACCAATTTTCAAAAAATTATATTCAAGAAAAATTCATGAATTTTGTACCAATTAATTAAATTGTTAACCAAAAAGGATGAATTTTTAACCAACTTGTTGAATTTTAAAATAAAAAAGATAACTTTCTTACAGAAAGTTGAATTTTCAATTAAAAATTTTTTTTCTATAAATCAGTTTACCTTTTAACAAATTAGTCTTTTTGACGCAAAAACATTACATTTTAACAAAATTATTACATTGTTAACATATTAATTAATTCTACAACAAAATGGTACAATTTTCAACCAAATTTTAACTATTTTGTGAAAATTGTTTTTTTTTTCTGGTTGAAAATTATTATCTTTCAAAACTGGAAATCAGCTATCCAATTTTGGTTTTCGTGGTTGGAAATTCATCTTTTTGGTTTAAAATTCAACAAATCCATTCAAGGATTCATGACTTTAGTTAAAAATTTTTTATTTTTATTAAGAATTAATTTTTTTAACTGAAAATTTATCTATTCCATTTTTGAATAAAAATTAATCTTTTTTAATTCAAAATCTAACTATTTGGTTTAAAATTTGACTTTTTCAGTTGAAAATTTAACTTTTTAGTATTTGGTTAAAAATTTATATTTTCAGTCAAAAATTACATTATATTGTTAAAAATTCACCTATTTTATTGAAAAATTGTATTTCCGGTACGGTGCTTTCCCATTAAGCTACTAGAAAGATCAAGAAAAAAACTTTTTTCAGAAATGCACTCATTTTTCTAGATGGTACAAATCAAATTTTTCGAGGAATCTATATTATCATTAGAGAATAACAGAAAATATTTAACGTCTTTTCAGACTAGATGAAGCTATGAGAAAAAAATTATTTATGATAATTTTTTTTCTGAAAAAAGATCTTGTTTCGCTCCGCTGGGAATCGAACCACAGAATTTCTGATTTCCGGTCCGGTGCTTTCCCATTAAGCTACTAGAGAGTTCGAGAGCAGAAACTTTTTTCAGAAATAGAAGCAATATTTTTCTAGATGATACAAATCAAATTTTTCAAGGAATCTGTATTATCATCACAGAATAACAGAAAAAATTTAACGTCTTTTCAGACTGAATGGAGCTATGGAAGAAAAATTATTTCTAATAATTTTTTTCTGAAAAAAGTTCTTCTACTTTCAGTTCGCTGGGAATCGAACCGCAGAACTACTGATTGAAAAAAAAATTATCTAAAATAATTTTTGTTTCATAGTTCCATGTAGTCTGAAAAGACGTTAAATATTTTCTGTTATTCTCTGATGATAATACAGATTCCTTGAAATATTCCAGTTCTGTGAAAATTCATCCTCTTGATTTAAATTCATCTATTGCGGTTCAAGATTCATTATTTTTTTTGTAAATTCATCACTTTGTTCGGAATTTTTTCTGTTTGAAAATTAATTATTTTAACTAAAACTTCAACTATTCCATTCATGGTCGAAAACTGATCTTTTTTAGTTGGAAATTATACCTAATTATGCACGGAATTTTATGAACAGAAAAATTAAATAAAAATTTGTATAAATTATTATTAAAATTAATGGACTTTTATGGAAACAATCATTTCTCAAGGAATCTGTATTACCATCAGAGAGTAACAGAAAAATGTAACGTCTTTTCAGACTAGATGAAGCTATGCATTAAAAATTGTTTTAAATTACTTTTTTTTCTGAAAAAAGATCTCCTTTTGCTCCGCTGGGAATCGAACCACAGATCTTACAATCGCCGGTCGGCTGCTTTTCAATTAGGCTACTAGAGAGATCGAGAGAAGAAACTTTTTTTTTAGAAAATACACTCATCATTTCGCTAGGTAGTACAAGTCAAATTTTTCAAGGAATCTGTATTATCATCAGACAATAACAGAAAATTTTAACGTCTTTTCAGACTAGATGGAGCTACTAGAGAGATCGAGAGAAGAAACTTTTTTTATAAAATACACACATCATAATACAGATTCTTCGAAAAATTTGACTTGTAACACCTGGCAAAATAATGCGTGTATTTTCTGAAAAAAAGTTTCGTCTCTCGATCTAGTAGCCTAATCGGAAGACCGGCAATCGAAATTTCTGTGGTTCGATTCCCAGCGGAGTGAAAGGAGAAGACCTTTTTTTCAGAAAAAAATTAATCAATCAATAAATTATTGTTTTCAGTATTATTCAATCATTTAAATAATATATTTCAAAATATCTTTATATAAAAAATGAATAATGAAAAAAAAATTGGACCACCCTCAGCTTGCACTCTAGAAAAATTTGATTGCCCGCTTCTATGGTTTCTCTGATTTGCTATGGCAGTTATAGGTTGATATATGATCACTCAAGAAGCACCTCATAATCCTGCTGCTATAGCTATACCGTTCTGAACCCTCGACCACTTAGAGATTATTCAAAACCTATTGGTATGGGAAAAACCATAAAAATAAATAAGAATTTTTCGAAATGTTTAAAAAAATGAAAATTAGTTATTTTATATTTTTTATGTCATGGTGTTCGCCATATACTATGTATTAAATAATTTTATGTTATCTTTTTTGTCCACTGGTCTAAAATGCATATTTTTTTAATATTGATTTTTATTTCTGAATTGTGAAAAAATTTATCTCGAGCTCTGCTGGGATCCGAACCCAGGTCTTTCAGATTGCCGGTCTGACGTTCTTGCCCATTAAGCTACGGAGAGACGATATCTATTTCTTCACATCCCTACAAGTGAAATTTCGAAGTAATTTTTCATAATTGTAAGAATAATTTTTCAAACATTCGAATGTTTTGCATACAGGTCTGGAATCAATATTTTTTTAATATTGATTTTCATTTCAGAATTGTGAAAAAATGGGTAAAATTTAGATTAATATTAAATCAGAATGATTTAATAATAAAAGAAATTAATTTGAGTGTAATTTCTTCGTAATTTAGAAATCAAAATCAATATTAGAAAATATTGATTTTAAACAAGTTGCAAAAACAAAAATTTGCTTTTTCGGTTCAAAAGACAATTTATTTCTAAGAAATTCGAATTTTAGGCTTAAAAATTTTAATATTTTGTTAATAATCTATTTGGGTAGAAAATTAATCTTGTATGTTGGGAATTCATCTATTTGTTTGAGGATTCAACTATTTAATTAAAAATTCATCTCCTTCCGCTGAATTCAACTGGTTGAAAATTCTTTTTTTTTTTTATATGATTGAAAATTTGCCGTTTCAACTGAAAATTTAAATGTACAATTTTTCTTTGTAAACTGATCTTTTTTGTTGAAGATTCAACTATTTGATTAATAATTCATGTAGCTTATTGAAAATTTGTCTTTTGATAGAAAATTAATAATTTTGTTTGAAAATTCACCTTTTATGATAGAAAAGTCATCTTCATTGGCTGAAAATGAAATATTTTGTCAAAAATTCTACTTTCCACCCCTTTAGAATGTCACAAGTGTCACATAATGTGTGGCCGAACCCTTACTGATTTATTTAATTGTAAATGAATGAAGGTAAAAGTACAGAGTTAGACAGCATGAGAAACAGCAAAAAATGCTATATGATGCAGGTGAATTCGCGAAATTTATTAAAAATTCCTCTTCTTGGTAGAAAAGTATTCTTCTTTGTTGAAAATTCATATTTTTGATTGAAAATTCTTTTCAGTACTAGTAACTTTCAAGAATTCTTGAAAATACTACTTTACAACTCAGAAACTGATGTTTTCTGTTTCAATTGGCCAACAGATGTTACGTTTAATAGACCGTACTGGCCGGACGAATAGCAAAAGTATCTTTGGCATCAGGCCAGTCGCGTCGCTAGTACCAAGTACTTTCTGGCCGGACGCTTTCAGTACTTTTGTTATTCGTCCGGACAGCCGTACGAATATCCTCGGCCTTATATTTTTCGTTTAGAAGTCATCACTGTCGGTTGAGATTCGACTTTTCGGATAAAAGCTGAACTATTTCGTAGAAAATTTCATTTTTTTAGTTGAAAATTTATTTTCTTAACGGAAAATTCAACTAATTGCTTGAAAGTTGAAGTACGCAATTGAAAACGCAATTGTTGGTAAGCTGCTAGCGCTTTGTAAAGGTTTTTTGCAGTTTCCCTCTCCTTTGGCCAAAAATTCCGAACAAATGTGAACACCCCACAAAGACTTGATCCGCCGGCACTAATGTGCCCTATAAACTAGGTAGCTTCTTCTTAGGGTGTTGGATATTTGATAAAAATCAAATTATGCTTTCCATCAATCCATCAAAAAAGATTTGTCACATCAAGCTGAATAAGGTTTCATGTCAACTTACGGTTTCCTTTTTACTTCTTGCAGTATCCAGAACGGATTGGAACCAAGCCCACTGACCGAGAGGGTCGCTCGAATTGTCCGTGGCGGTGTTGGTGGAGCGTTGTGGCACCCGATTATCGATCACGGAACCGACATTCAACCATAACTTCGTATTGAGAAAAATGATCCGGTAATTCTTCGTTCGTTGCTCGATCGTGTAGAATCCGGCTGAAACAAATTTAGAGGCAACATAAATTTTACATTTGGCAAAGCTTGGTTATCCGTTTATGGCTAGTCACGTACAGCTTCCTTCGTTCTAGCTCGATCCAAAAAGCCAATTGAAAATAAAAATATTTTCAACAGTTTGGATCAGTATTTTCTTAAGTGAGGAAATTTATTTTATTTTTATCTCTAAGCACTCGTAAGAGAGTGTCCATATACTTAGGACGCGACACTTTAAGTGGGGTTGGAAGTAGGTTCTGACCTGATGTCACAAATTGTCATGTAGGAGAGAAATTGGAAAGGCTTTGTAGAACGTGAAACTTTTCTGATTAAAAAATGATATTTCAAATTGAATTTTCAATGTGAAAAAAATCCCTTCCCTTCGCTCAGCTGGGAATCGAACCAAACGTCTACCGATTGCCGGTCAGGTGCTCTTACCACTAAGCTCTTACCACAATGCTACTGGTGGGATCGAAAAAATAATCTTTTTTCACAGATATTCCAAACGGCAAGGTTTTCTTTAAAATCAGTCATAATATTTAAGAAATCTTTATTATCATCAGGGATAGTAATGACCGATCAGATGAAGAATCTAATCACATTACGTGAAAATAGAAATCTACACTATCAATCGAAGATTCATCTTTCGATCTCTTCAGCAGCTTAGTGGTAAGAGCACCCGACCGGCAATCGGAAGACCAGTGTTCGATTCCCAGCGGAGCGAGTGGAAGGGATCTTTTTTTCAAAGATAAAATTCAATTTCAAAATTTCATGGAAATTCATTTTGTTTGAAAATTCACATTTTATAAGAGAAAAGTCATCTTCATTGACTGAAAATGCAATATTTTGTCAAAAATTCTACTTTCCACCTCTTTAAAATGTCATAAGAGTACAGAGTTAGTCAGCATGAGAAATTCCTGAACTTGAAGGGTATCTTAGATCGATAAAGTAGATTTCTATTCTCACATGATGCGATTTGTATCTTTATCTGATTTTTTATTACCATTCCCGATGATAATACTGATTTCTTAAATTTTTACTAGGACTATATTATTATCATCTCCTTTAGCCCGCCTGGGATTCGAACGCCAGGTCAACTGATTTCCGGTCAGGTGCTCTACCACTGAGCTACTAGAGAGATCGGAAAAAGAAACCTTCTTCTGAAACACGCTTTATTTTTCAAGATGTTATACTTCAATACCAGTCAATTTTTACTAGGAATCTGTATTATCATCGGGGATGTTATAAAGTGAGATGGCGTTCGAATCCCGGCGGAGCAAAAGGAGAACATCTTTTTTCTGAATAAATTTAATTCCAGAGATTTCTTAAATAATATTATTGAGACAAGAAAAATTCATTAGTTGCATTTTCAACAAAATAGTTGAATTCTCAAACAAGCAAGATTACTTTTCTACCATCAAAGATGAATTTTCGATACCAAAGGAAGAATTTTAAAAAAAGTTAAATTTTCTACCAAAAAAGGGTGATTTTAACAAGATATTTAAATTTTTATAAAATAATCAAACTTTCAATTGAATGATGAATTTGCAACCAAGCGATAATAAATTTTGAATGAAAAAACTAATTTAAAAACAAATTGAAAAAAATAGTTTTATCCTCGATCTACTAGATGAATTCAAAACAAACCGGACGAACGAGAGGAAATTTCAAAGAGGTGGATTTTCAACAAAAGTGATAAATCTTCACCTGGAACAGTTAAATTTTCAAACTAAAAATGATCAATTTCCAACCGAAATAAAAAAAGTTACATTTTCGACTAAAAAATTCATTTGAAACAGAAAAAAAAAATTTTTATCTAGAAAATTAAATTTTAAACAGAAGAGATGAAGCTCTCACGAAAAAATAAAGTTTCAACAAAGCAGTTCAACTTTTGCATAAGTAATTGAATTTTCAATTTCAAAAATCAATTTTCTACCAAAAATGGAATGATTGCATTTTCAGTTAATAAAGTCAATGAATAATACGATAAAAAACACTATAACATTAAAAGAGGACTTATAAACAATGCTGTTGAATTTGCAACCAAAAAATAAAATTCCCTAACTTTTCCTTGACCAATTTTTCATTTTTCAAGGACCACCAATATTCAAAGACTGCTGGTTAACTCAGTCAAATTTCAACCAATTCTAATAAATAAAAACTTAATACACTCGGAATTAAACTTAATTTCAATGAATAAACTAGCAGGAAAAAATTATTAAATTTCATAAACAGTCATAACATTTTCATTAAAGTTGGAAAAAAATAACAAAATTTGAAATATTTCCGGTTGTAACTTCGCCATGAAATTAACAATAGTGTTCAACAGAACACATCTTCTGCACGAACCTACCAAAAAATAGTTCAGTAGTCTTTTTCTGTTCAGCAGATAACAAGTTTAGAAATCTCTTTTTTCTTTAAGGAAATTAAATTTCTGGACCCAAAATCCAGGCAATTTTCCAGGCAAAAGAAAATCAAGGACATCCACAGGTTTTCAAAGATTACTAGGACAATAGACTCACTAGATGAGCATGCTGATTCTATTCCGGACACGTTAGAGCTTTTTGCTAACAATTTTGCTTATATTGCTCTCATCTACAAAGTAGGTGATAAAGTCGATATAAGAAACCATAGACCAGTTAGTATCATTAATGCAATTGACAAGATATTTCAGAGCATAGTTTGAGACAAAATATCCACCTGGAGTGAGAATAATTTGTTAGATGAGCAGCATGGCTTTATTTCCGGTTTACACCCAATTTACAAGAGCGGCACTAGATAGAAGGTTGCAAGTTGATGCACCTTATAAAATTTTTTTAAAAGCCTTTGTTCAAGTTAATCATTTGAGATTAATCCAAGAGCTCGCAGCTTTTGTATTCCATCTACAGATACTAGAGTCGTTTGATAGCTCTATCAGTTTGTGGCGGATCATTGTAAAAGATGGAACTTGCTTCTGCATTTGTATACACTAATCTCCCTGGATATACGACTAATAAAGGAGCACCTTTGGACGAAGCTTCGGCATATCTTTATTAGAAACTCAAAGAAAAAAAAATCCCTATCTACAGGAGTCTTTCCAAAACAGTGGAAGCATAGCCATATTGCTCCTATCTACAAAGTGGGTGATGAAGCCGATATAACAAACTACAGACAAGTTAGTATTAATACTACACTTGTCAAGATATTTCAGAGCATATTTATAGATTAAATGTCCGTCTGGATTATGAATAATTTGTTACATGAGTAGCATGTCAAAGCTTTTGGATTTGACGGACAGATACGAGACTGATTTAATAGCTATATAAGTGGGTGGCGGATCTCTTCAAGATGTGAAGGAACTTTCTTCTGTATTTGTATATACTGATCTCCCTGGATATAAGAGAGAAGGAGCATCTTTCGATGTAGCTGGTATTGACACTTCATTATTGCAAGTATTTAAATGATCTGTTTATTTGATTGTACTAAAGGACCCGGTCCCAATCGAATACATCCTATATTCTTAAAGAATTGTTGCTACACTATCCTAAAACCACTATGATTCCTCTGCACCAAATCCTACTACATGACTATTTCCGCAGTAGTGGAAGCATAGCCATATTGCTTCTATCTACAAAGTGGGTGATAAAGCCGATATAATAATCTACAGCCCAATTAGTATTATCAATACAATTGTCAAGACATTTTAGGGCATAGTTACAGGGAAAATATCTACCTGAAGTAGGAATAATTTGTTAGACGAGCAGCATGACAAAGCTTTTGGATTTAATGGACAGATACGAGAATGGTTTAATAGCTATATAATTGGGTGGTGGATCTCTGTAATATGTAAAGGAACTCATTCCCGTGAATTTATCACAACTTCTGGTGTGCTACAAGGATCTCACTTAGCTCCTATCTCTTTCAATATATATTTCAACGATGTACCCGATCTGTTTCAATTCATCAAGGCTCTAGAATATGCTGATGAATCAAAACTTTATGAGATTTATAATACACCGGAAGATGCAGAAAATTTGAAAAGCAACCTCAATACCTTACAATCGTGGTTCATCGATAATGGTATGCTCTTGAATGCAACAGAATGTAAATTAATTAGAGTATAATGAGAATTGCATCCAATTGATTATCTTTATAAGATTGATGAGATAGAACTTGGAGTAATTCATGAAATGCGCGACATTGGAATAATTATGGACGATAAGCTGTCATTTCTGCTATACTATGACCATACCTGTATTGTAGGAAAAGGTTTTAAAATACTTAGCTTTATCGAACATTACTATTGAGAATTTAGGAATAATAAATAAATAATAATAAATAATGAATACAGGTTTAAAATTCAATGTGTCAAACATTTCACAAAAATTCCAATGATTTTCCAAGGATTCAACAAATTTCGCAAATGGTACCGAATATTTAAGAAACATTTCAAATATTTAGCAAAGATTTCCCAAGATTCAAGAAAGATTTCAGAATGAAATTCAATGATTTTCCAAAAATTTCACAATGATTTCAAATAGGTTTCAAAGTTTTCAGATATATTTGAAAGATTTCACAAATACTTGAGGCGGATTTCAAGGATTTTCTAAAGATTTCAAAGATTTGAGAAATATTTCGCGAAGATTTCGGATAGATTAAAAAGATTTCACGAAGAATTCAATCATTTCACAAAAATTTTCGAAAGATTTCAAAGAGCGCAAAAGGAATTCAATGATTTCCTAAATATTTCACAAAGATTTCACAAAAATTTCAATAGATTTTTATGATTTCCTGAAGATTCAAAGATTTCAAATATTTCGCAAAGATTTCGGAAACATTTGGAAGATTTCACAAAGACTTTAGAGATTTCAATAATTTTACAAACATTACCAAATCTTTCAAAAATACTTCAAATATTTCGCAAAGATTTCCAAAGCTTTCACAAAGATTTCAAATATTTTACAAAGAGTATTTTTTTTGTTGTTGAAAATTTTAAGACATGGTTGAAAGCTCAACTACTTAATAAAAAATTATTATCTTCTCCTCTTTTTGGTAAATAATTGATGTTTTTTATTTGAAAATGTAACTGTTTTGAGGAAAATTAATCTATTTTGTTAAAAATTAATTATTCTAAATAAAAATTCAGCTGTTTCATTTTCAGCCAAATAGTAGACTATTTGGTTAATTCAGCTGTTTGGTGAAAAATGTATTTAATTTAGTTGAATTATTTTGTTAAGTAAAAATTTAACAGTTCCAATTTTTGTTGTAATTTAATATTTTTCGATTGAAAATTCAACTGTTTGGTTAAAAATTCAAATTTTCGTTTGAAAATTCAACTGCTTTGTGAAAAATAATTTTATTAAAGTTAAAAATTAATTTCGTTAATGAAAAATTTAACTGTTTCCTCTTTCTTTCGAATTCTATCTTTTTTAGTTGAAAATTCAACTGTTTGGTTAAAAATTCGACTTTTTGGTTGGAAATTTAACTGCTTTGAAAAAAATAATTTTATTTGTTCGTGTAAGAAAAATACAACAGTATTAAATTCTGCGTGAGGAATATTTTGTGTAAGAAAAAAATAATAGTATTGAAGAATATTGAATTATGTGTAGGAAATATTCTGTGTAGGTGAACGTTCTGTAGGAACAATATAACAGTAGTTAGCAATAATTAATTTCGTGTATTGAACAATATTAAATTCTGTGTAGGAAATATTCTGTGTGGGAAAAATTTTTCATAGGAAAAAATAACAGTATTGAACAATATTAAATTCTGTGTAGGAGATATTTTGTGTAGAAAATATTTTGTGTAAGAAAAAAATAACAGTATTGAACAATATTGAATTCTGTGTAGAAAATCTTCTGTGTAGGTGAACGTTTTGTAGAAATAATAAAACGGTATTGCACAATAATTAATTCTGTGTATGGAACAATATTAAATTTTGTGTAAGAAAAATATAACAGTATTAAATTCTGTGTAGGGAATATTTTGTGCAGAAAATATTTTGTTTAAGAAAAAAATAACAGCATTCAACAATATTGAATTCTGTGGAGGTAAATGTTGTGTAGAAAAATTATAACAGTATCGAACAATAATTAATTCTACGTATTGAACAATATTAAATTCTGTGTAGGAACAATTTTGTATAGGGAAATAAACAGTATTAAACAATATTAAAATCAGTGTAGAGAAAATGGTTTGTAGAAAATATTTTGTGTAAGAAAAAAAATAACAGTATCAAACAATATTAAATCCTGTCTAGGAAATATTCTGTGTAGAAAATTTTGTTTTCAGGAAAACTATAACAGTATTAAATTCTTTGTTGGAAATATTCTGCGTAGAAAATATTATGTGTGAAGAAAAATAACAGTATTAAGCAATATTAAATTCTGTATAGAAAATATTCCGTATAGGAAATATTTTTCGTAGAAAATATTTTGTGTAGGGAAAATATAACAGTACTGAACAATAATCAATTCTGTGTGTCAAACAATATTAAATTCTGTGTAAGAAATATTTTGCGTAGGGAAAATTTTCGTATAGGAAAAAAATAACAGTATTAAACAATATTAGATTCTGTGTAGGAAATATTTTGTGTAAGAAAAAAATAATAGTATTGAGCAATATTGAATTCTGTGTAGGAAAATGTTGTGTAGGGAAAATATAATAGCATTAAACAATATTAAATTCTGTGAAGGAAAAATTATGCGTGAGAAAAATATAACAGTAGTAAATTCCATGTAGGAAAAATTTTTTGTAAGAAAAATATAACAGCAGTAAAATCTGTGTAGGAAATATTCTGTGTAAGGAAAAAAATAACAGTATTGAACAATATTAAATTCTGTCTAGGAAGTATTGTGTGGGGGAAACATTTTTTTCCCCGGAAAACTATAACAGTATTGAATTCTGTTGTGGAAATATTCTGCGTAGAAAATATTTTGTGTGAGAAAAAAATAACTGTATTAAGCAATATTAAATTCTGTATAGAAAATTTCTTCGTAGAAAATATTTTGTGTGGGAAAATATAACAGTATTAAATTCTGAGTAGGAAATATTTTGTGTGAGACAAAAATAAAACATTTCATGTTTGAAAAACATAATAGTAGTAAATTCCATGAAGGAAAAATTTTGTGTGAGAAAAATATAACAGTATTAAATTCTGTGTAAGAAATATTTTTTGTGAGAAAAAATAACAGTATTGAACAATAATTAATTCTGTGTATTGAACGATATTAAATTCTGTGTCGGAAACATTTTGTATAGGAAACAAAAAAACACTATTAAACAATATAATAATAATAATAATAAAAATAAGTAATAAAAATATAATAGCCGTAAAATCTGTGTAGGAAATATTTTGTGTAAGAAAAAATATAACAGTATTAAACAATATTAAATTCTGCCTAGGAAGTATTCTGTGTAGACAATTTTTTCAAGGAATACTATAACAGTATTGAATTCTGTGTTGGAAATATTCTGCGTAAAAAATATTTTGTATGAGACAAAAATAACTGTATTAAGAAATATTGAATTCTGTATAGAAAATATTCAGTATAGGAAATATTTTTCGTACAAAAATATTCTTGTGTGGTGAAAGTATAACAGTATCGACCAATAATCAGTTCTGTATATTAAACAATATTAAATTCTGTGTAGGAAATATCCTGTGTAGGAAGAATTTTGTCTAGAAAAAAATAGTATTAAACAATCTTAAATTATGTGTAGGAAAAATGTCGTGCAGGCAAAATATAACAGTATGGACCAATAATCAATTATGTGTATTAAACAATATTAAATTCTGTGTAGAAAATATCCTGTGTAGAAGAAATTTTGTATAAGAAAAAAATAATATTATTGAACAATATTAAATTCCGTGTAGGGAAAATGTTGTGTAGAAAAAATATAAAATTATTAAATTCTGTGTAGGAAAAATGTTGTGTAGAAAAAATATAACAGTATTAAATTCTGTGTAGGAAAAATCTTGTGTAGGAAAAATATAACAGTTTTAAATTCTGTGTAGGAAATATTTTGTGTTGGAAAAAAATTATAGTACAAAAAACATTGAATTCTGTGTAGGAAAATGTTGTGTAGGGAAAATATAACAGTATTGAACAATAATTAATTCTATGTATTGAACGATATAAATTTCTGTGCAGAAAAAATTTTGTATAGGAAAAAATAACAGTATTAAACAATATTAAATTCTGTGAAGGAAGAATTATGTGTGAGAAAAATATAACAGTAGTAAATTCCATGTAGGAAAAATTTTGTGTAAGGAAAATATAACAGTAATAAATTCTGTGTAGAAAATATTTTGTGTGAGAAGAAAAGAAAAGTATTCAATAATATTGAATTCTGTTTAGGGAAATGCTGTGTAGGAATAATATAACAGTATTAAACAATAATTAATTCTGTGTACTGAACAATACTAAATTCTGTGTAGAAAACATTTTGTGTAGGGAAAAAACAGTATTAAACAATATTAAATTCAGTGCAGAACAAATTTTTTGCAAGAAAAATATAACAGCAGTAAAATCTGTGTAGGAAATATTTTGTGCAAGAAAAAAAATAACAGTATTAAAAAATATTAAATTCTGTCTAGGAAGTATTCTGTGTGGCAAACATTTTTTTTTTTTCGAAAACTATAACAGTATTGAATTCTGTGTTGGAAATATTCTGCGTAGAAAATATCTTGTGTGAAAAAAAACTCTATTATGCAATATTAAATTCTGTATAGAAAATTTTTTCGTAGAAAATATTTTGTGTGGGGAAAATATAACAGTATTAAACAACAATCAATTCTGTGTATCAAACAATATTAAATTCTGTGTAGGAAATATTTTGCGTAGGAAAAATATTTAAATCGGAAAAAATAACAGTATCAAAGGATATTAAATTCTGCATAGGAAAAATTGTGTGTAAGAAAAATATAACAGTATTAAATTCTGTGTAGGAAATATTTTGCGTGAGAAAAAAATAATAGTATTAAACAATATTCAATTCGGCGTAGGGAAAATATAACAGCATTGAACAATAATTAATTCTATATATTGAACAATATAAAATTCTGTGCAAGAAAAATTTTGTATAGGAAAAAATAACAGTATTAAACAACATTAAATTCTTTCAAGGAAAAATTTTATGTGAGAAAAATATAATAGTAGTAAATTCCATGTAGGAAAAATTGTGTTTCAGAAAAATATAACAGTATTAAATTCTGTGTAAGAAATATTTTTTGTAGAAAATATTGTGTGTAAGAAAAAAATAAAAGTATTGAACAATAGTGAATTATGTGTAGGAAATATTCTGTGTAGGTGAACGTTTTGTAGGAACAATATAACATTATTGAACAATAATTAATTTCGTGTATTGAAAAATACTTAATTCTGTGTAGGAAATATTCTGTGTGGGAAAAATTTTGTGTAGGAAAAAAAATAACAGTATTAAACAATATTAAATTCTGTCTAGGAAGTATTCTGTGTGAGAAACTTTTTTTTTAGGAAAACTGCAACAGTATTGAATTTCGTGTTGGAAATATTCTGCGTAGAAAATATTTTGTGTGAGAAAAAAATAACTGTATTAAGCAATATTAAATTCTATATAGAAAATATTCTGCAGAGGAAAAATTTTTCGTAGAAAATATTTTGTGTGGGGAAAATATAACAGTATTGGACAATAATTAATTATGTGTATTAAACAATATTAAATTCTGTGTAGAAAATATTTTGTGTGAGAAAAAAATAATAGTATTAAGCAATATTCAATTCTGTGTAGGAAAAATATAACAGCATTGAACAATAATTAATTCTATGTATTGAACAATATAAAATCCTGTGCAGGAAAAATTTTGTATAGGAAAAAATAACAGTAATAAACAATATTAAATTCTGTGAAGGAAAAATTGTATGTGAGTAAAATATAATAGTAGTAAATTCCATTTAGGAAAAATTTTGTGTGAAAAAAATATAACAGTAATAAATTCTGTGTAAGAAATATTTTGTGTAGAAAATATTTTGTGTAAGAAGAAAATAACAGTATTCAATAATATAGAATTCTGTGTAGGAAAATGTTGTGTAGCAAAAATATAACAGTATTGAACAATAAATAATTCTGTGTATTGAACAATATTAAATTCTGTGTAGGAAACATTTTTTATAGGAAAAAAAAGTATTAAACAATTCTAAATTCAGTGTAGAAAAAATGTTTTTTAGGAAAAATATAACAGCAGTAAAATCTGTGTAGGAAATATTTTGTGTAGGAAATATTTTGTGTGGGGAAAATATAACAGTATTGAACAATAATCAAATTTGTGTATCAAACACTATTAAATTCTGTGTACAAAACATCCTGTGTAGGAAAAATTTTGTGTAGAAAAAAATAGTATTAAACAATATTAAATTATGTGTAGGAAAAATATAACAGTATTGACCAATTATTAATTCTGTGTATTAAACAATATTAAATTCCGTGTAGGAAAAATTGTGTGTAGAAAAAAAGGTATTACACAATATTAAATTATGTGTAGGAAAAATGTTGTGTAGGCAAAATATAAGAGTATTGACCAAAAATCAATTCTGTGTATCAAACAATATTGAATTCTATGTAGGAAATATCCTGTCTAGGAGAAATTTGTGAAGGAAAAAAATAATATTATTGAACAATATTAAATTTTGTATAGGAAAAACGTTGTGTAGAAGAAATATAGCAGTATTAATTTCTGTGTAGGAAATATTTTGTGTAAGAAAAAATAACAGTATTCAATAATATTGAAATCTGTGTAGGAAAATCTTGTGTAGGAAAAATATAATAGGATTGAACAATAATTAATTCTGTGTATTGAACAATATTATATTCTGTGTAGGAAACATTTTGTATAGGAAAAAAATAGTATTAAACAATGTTAAATTCAGTGTCGAAAAAATGTTTTGTATGCAAAATATAACAGCAGTAAAATCTGTGTAGGAAATGTCTTGTGTAGGAAAAAAAAAATAACAGTACTAAACAATATTGAATTCTGTCTAGGAGGTATTCTGTGTAGGAAATATTTTTCTTAGGTAAACTATAACAGTATTGAATTCTGCGTTGGAAATATTCTGCGTAGGAAATATTTCGTGTGAGAAAAAAATAACTGTATTAAGCAATATTAAATTTTGTATAGAAAATATTCTGTATAGGAAATATTTTTCGTAGAAAATATTTTGTGTG
>CAKNXH010002036.1:29137-41839 GCA_932178445.1 Andricus quercusramuli | reverse complement strand
AACAGCATTGAACAATAATTAATTCTATGTATTGAACAATATAAAATTCTGTGTTGAAAAAATTTTGTATAGGAAAAAAAGACAGTATTAAACAATATTAAATTCTGTGAAAGAAAGATTTTGTGTGACAAAAATATAACAGTAGTAAATTCCATGTAGAAAAAATTTTGTGTAAGAAAAATATAATAGTATTCAAATTCTGTGTAAGAAAAAAATAACAGCATTAAACAATATTGAATTCTGTGTAGGAAATGTTCTGTGTAGGTGAACGTTTTGTAGGAATAATATAACAGTATTGAACAATAATTAATTTCGTGTATTTAACAATATTAAATTCTGTGTAGAAAATATTCTGTCTGGGAAAAATTTTGTATTAAAAAATATTAAATTCTGTCTAGGAAGTATTCTGTGTGGGAGCATTTTTTTTTAAGGAAAACTATAACAGTATTGAATTCTGTGTTGGAAATATTCTGCGTATAAAATATTTTGTGTGAAAAAAAAATAACTGTATTAAGCAATATTAAATTCTGTATAGGAAATATTCTTCGTAGAAAATATTTTGTGTGGGGAAAATATAACAGTATTGACTAATAATCAATTCTGTGTATCAAACAATATTAAATTCTGTGTAGGAAATATCCTGTGTAGGAAAAATATTTCATAGGAAAAATATAACAGTATTGACCAATAATCAATTCTGTGTATCAAACAAAATTAAATTCTGTGTAGGAAATATCCTGCATAAGAAACATTTTGTATAGAAAAAAAATAATAGTAATAAACAATATTATATTAGGTGTAGGAAAAATGTTGTGTAGGCAAAACATAACAGTATTTGCCAATAATCAATTCTGTTTATTGAACAATATTAAATCCTTTGTAGGATATATCCTTCGTAGAAAAAATTTTGTGTAGAAAAAAAATATTATTGAACAATATTAAATTATGGGTAGGAAAAATGTTGTGTAGGAAAAATATAACAGAATTGACCAATAATCAATCATGTGTATTAAACAATATGAAATTCTGTGTAGGAAATATCCTGTGTAGGAAAAATTTTGTGTAGGAAAAATGTTGTGTAGGCAAAATATAACAGTATTGACCAATAATCAATTCTGTGTATCAAACAATATTGAATTCTCTGTAGGAAATATTCTGTGTAGGAGAAATTTTGTGTAGAAAAAAATAATATTATTGAACAATATTAAATTCTGTGTAGAAAAAATATGATCAGTATATGGTGTGTACATTATATTTTGTGTACAACATATTTGTGTAGGAACGGGTTTTACTCTATTTTTGTAATGTTAAAATTCACAATTTACAATTTACAAAAAGTTATAAATATGATATTATATACAAAAAAAAACTTAGTTCGAATTCGAAAAAATGTTTTTCCTGGAAATCTTCAGCTTGAAAATCAAGTGTTTGTCAACTACCCTTTAAAGGTCTTTATGAAGCTTTAAATCTTTGAAGCTATTGACCAGTTCGCGTGTCCCGCCTGTTGAGCTCTTTAAAATTTCAACTCAATGTTTTACAGCACACAAGAGGAAACAGAAATCGATCCGTTTGAGAGGTGAGTGGCACTTCAAAGCGAATCAATATATTCTCTCTCTGATAAAAAAAAAAAAAAAAGAAAAAACTCACATTTTCAAACACCATTAACTATATTAATGCGTAACATATTCAATTATTGAACCCACTGAAAGAGATTAAAACATCTGGAAATTTATTGTTATGATAATAAATTTATAAAATTTATAAATTGAAAATTGAAAATTGAAAATTTAATTATTAAAAATTGAAGAAAGTTGTAATTGCATTTTAGATTTTATATCCCTTGAAATTGTTGGAATCCGTAGATATTTTTTCACACAGTTGAATTTTCAACAATTTAATTTTCAACATTAAAAAAAATTAAAGTACTAAAATTTGACAAAAATGGGAAATTGACTAAACTTGGATATTTAGCAGTCTAATTTTCAATAAAAAATTTCCTTTTTTTTCATTTTCAACAGTATAAAATTCAGTTGGTAAAAATGGAAAAAAAAAATAAAAATAGAACTCTCAAGAATTGCATTATCTTTAAAAATAATCTCAGATATTTGAAATCCTTCGAAATTTTTCAAGTTTTTTTTTTTCTTTCAACTCTATCCCAACTGTTGAAAATTGAAGAAAATTTAAAGTCAGAATTTGCATTTTAAGCAGTTTAATTTTAAACAATCGAATTCCTCACAGATAGCAAAAATTGAAGTGTTCAAAATTGCAGAAAAATGAAATTTTCAACAGTTCTTTAGAATTTTTTAAAATTACTTAAAATTGTTTGGAATCTTCATTTTTTTATTTTATCCATTTTTTAAAATTGCTGAAATCCGTGAAAATCTTTCGACACATTCGAATTTTCAACTATTGAAAATTGAAGAAAATTAAAGCCTCAATAGTTGAATTTTCAGCAGTTCAATTTTTAACTCTCAAATTTTCCACAGTTAAGAAAATTTAAATTTTGAAAATTGACATGATTGAAAATTGAAGGAAATTTAATTTTCAACAGTCGAATTTCCCACAATTAAGAAAATTGAAATGTTGAGAATTGACGGAAAATTGAAAATTGAAGAAAATTGAAATTCGAACTATTCTTCCAAATCTTTGAAAATTTCTTATAATTTTTTTAATCCTAAATTTTCTTTGATATTCTTCATTTTTTGAAATTGTTAATATCTGTGAAATTTTCTTGATATAGTTGAATTTCCAACTGTAAAAAATTGTAGAAAATTCAAGTCCCAATAGTTGAATTCTCAGCAGTTCAATTTTTAACAGTCGAATTTTCTAAATTCAAAAAATTTAAACTTAGAAAATTGACGAAAAATTGAAAATTGAAGAAAATTGAACTTAAAATTTCCACGTTTCTTCAGAATCTTTAAAAATAACTTAAAATTTTTTAATTTTTGAAATTCTTTCTGATTTTCTTCATAGCTCTTGAAATTGTTGAAATCGGTAAGAAATATTTCGACATAGTTGAATTTTCAACTGTTGAAAATTGGAAAAAATTAAAGTCTCAACAGATGAATTTTCAGCAGTTTAATTTTCAGCAGTCCAATTTTTCACAGTTAGGAAAATTTTAATGTTGAAAATTGACCAAAGATTGAAAATTGGAGAAAATTGAAAATTAAATTTTCAAAAATTCTTCAGAATCTTTAAAAATTACTTAAAATTGTTTGGAATCTTCATTTTTTATTTTTACTTTATTAATGTTTTCAAATGGTTGATATCCGTAAAAATCTCTTGAAACATTTGAATTTACAACTGTTGAAAATTGAAGAAAATTAAAATCTCAATAGTTGAATTTTCAGCAGTTTAATTTTTAACGGTCGAACTTTCGACAGTTAAGAAAATTTAATTGTTGAAAATTGACATATGATTGAAAATTGAAGGAAATTAAATTTTCAACAGTTCTTCAGAATCTTTCAAAATTACTTGTAATTCTATTTATTTTTTTTTTTTCATTTTCTTCCTATTTGTTGAAATTAATGAAATCATTAAAAATCTCTTGACACAGTTAAATATTCAACTGTTGAAAACTGGAGACAATTAAAACCTCGAATTTTCCACAGTTAAGAAATTTGGAATTTTGAAAATCGAAGAAAAATTGAAAATTCAAGAAAATTGAAAATTAAATTTTCAACAATTTTTTAGAATCTTTAACTTTCATTTTTGTTCAATTTTTAAAATTTCAAATTTCTTAACCGTAGAAAATTAAACTGCTAAAAATTCAACTGTTGAGATTTTAATATTTTCCAGTTTTCGAAAGTTGAATATTCAACTGTCTCAAGAGATCTTTACCGATTTCAAAAATTTCAATAAATATGACAGAAATAAAAAAAAAATTAATAAAAAAATTGTAAGCGAATTTTCAAAATTCTGAAGGATTTTTAAAATTTTTACTTTCAATTTTCAATTTTTAGTCATTCTTAACATTTAAATTTATTTAATTTGGAAAATTCGACCGGTAAAAATTAAACTGCTGAATATTCAACTATTGAGACTTGAATTTTTTTCAAATTTGAACAGTACTAACTATGGAAAATTTGACTGTTGAAAATTCATTTGTTACAACTTTTATTTTTTTTTTAATTTTCAACAGAAGTGAATATAATTGTGTCAAGAGACTTTCAAGGACTTCAAAAATTTCAAAAAATAAAAAATAATTTAAAAAAAATTGTAGGTAGTTTCAAAACATTCTGAACAATTATTGGAAATTTAATTTTTGAATTTCTTCAATTTTCAACTTTTCGTCAATTTTGAACATTTCAATTTTCTTAACTGTGGAAAATTTTCACGGATTTCAACAATTTCAACAAATAAATAAAATCAAAAAAAATTTGGATTTGAAAAATTGTAAGTAATTTTAAATGATTCTGAAGAATTCTTGAAAATTTAATTCTCAATTTTCTCCAATTTTTAATTTTTCGTCTATTTTCAAAATTTCAATTTTCTTGACTGTGGAAAATTCGACTGTTGAAAATTAAATTGCTGAAAATTCAACTGTTGAGATTTCAATTTTCTCCGTTCTTCAACAGTTCAATATTCAACTTTGTAAAGATATATTTACCGATTTCAACAATTTCAATAAATCTGGAGAAAAAAAAAATATTAAAAAATTGTAAGTAATTCAAAAATATTCTAAAGTATTTTTGGAAATTTAATTTTCAATTTTCTTCAATTTTCAATTATATGATAATTTTCAACATTTCAGTTTTCTCAACAGTGAAAAATTCAACTGTTAAGACTTTTATTTTTTTCAATTTTCAACAGGAAGGAATTCAACTGTGTCAATAGATTTTTAAGGACTTCAGAATTTACAAAAAATGAAGAAAATCGAAAAAATGTAAGATTTAAAAAAATATAAGTAATTTCACAAGATTCTGGAGAAGTATTGGAAATATAATTCTCATTTTTCTTCAATTTTCAATTTTTCGTCAATTTTCAAAATTTCAACTTTTTTAAATGTCAATAGATGTGGAGAAAATAAAAAAAAATATTTAAAAAATTGTAAGTAATTCAAAAATATTCTAAAGAATTTTTGGAAATTTAATTTTCAATTTTCTTCAATTTTCAATTATATGATAATTTCCAACATTTTAATTTTCTCAACTGTGGAAAATTCAACTGTTAAGACTTTTATTTTTTTCAATTTTCAACAGAAGGTAATTCGATTGTGTCAAAAGATTTTTAAAGACTTAAAAATTTGCAAAAAATGAAGAAAATCCAAAAAATGTAAGATTTAAAAAATTATAAGTAATTTCAAAAGATTGTACAAAATGATTGGAAATTTATTTTTCAATTTTCTTAAATTTTCAATTTTTCGTCAATTTTAAACATTTCAATTTTCTTAAATGTGGAAAATTCGACTGTTTGAAATTGAACTGCTGAAAATTGAACTGTTGAGATTTTAATTTTCTCCAGTTTTCAACAGTTGAATATTCAACTGTGTAAAGATATATTTACCGATTTCAACAATTTAAATAAATCTGGAGAAAATAAAAAAAAATATATTAAAAAAATTGTAAGTAGTTCAAAAATATTTTAAAGAATGTTTGCAAATTTAATTTTTAATTTTCTTCAATTTTCAATTATATGTTAATTTTCAACTGTTAATGCTTTTATTTTTTTTATTTTCAACAGTAGAGTATTCAATTGTGTCAAGAGATTTTTCAGAACTTCAAAATTTTCAAAAAATGAAGAAAATAAAATAACGTAAGAATTCAGGAATCATAAGTAATTAAAAAAATTCTAGAGAATTTTTGGAAATTTAATTTTCAATTTTTCGTCAATTTTGAACATTTAATTTTCCTAACTGCTGAAAATTGAATTGCTGAAAACTCAAATATTTAAACTTTAATTTTCTTAAATTTTTAATAGTTGGAAATTCAACTGTGTCCAAAGATTTTTATGGATTTCAAAAATTTGAAGAAATATGAAGAAAATCAAAAAAAAAATTTAATGAAAAAACTTATGGGTGATTTAAAATAATTCTAAAGAATTCTTGAAAATTTAATTCTCCATTTTCTCTAGTTTTCAATTGTTTGTCAATATTCAAAATTTCAATTTCTAAACTGTGAGAAATTCGAATCTTGAAAATTAAACTGCTGAAATTCAACTGTTGAGATTTGAATTTTCTCCAGTTTTCAACAGTCGAATATCCAATTTAAATTAGAGAAACTATAAGTAATTTTAAAAGATACTAAAGAATTGTTGAAAATCTAATTTTGAATTCTCTTTAATTTTCAATCTTATGTCAAATTTCAACAATTCAATTTTTTTAACTGTGGAAAATTTGACTGTTGGAAATTAAGCTGATGAGAATTCGACTTTTGAGACTTCAATTTTCTTCAATTTTTAACAATTGTAAATTCAACTGCATCGAAAGATTTCTACGGATTTTGAAATCGGTAAAGATCTCTTGAGACAGTTGAATATTCAACTTTCGAAAACTGGAGAATATTAAAATCTCAACAGTTGAATTTTTAGCAGTTCAATTTTCTACGGTTAAGAAATTTGAAATTTTGAAAATTGAACAAAAATGAAAATTTAATTTTCAAGAATTCTTGAGAGTCTCACAATTGCTTGTAATTTTTTAAATCTTCAATTTTTTAAAATTTTATTCATTTTTCAAAATTGTTGAAATCCGTGAAAATCTGTGGACACATTTGAATTTCCAACTGTTGGAAATTAATGGAAAATCAAGTCTCAATAGTTGAATTTTCAGCAGTTCAATTTCTAACAGAAGAATTTTCGAATTAAAAAAATTTTAATGTTGAAAATTGACAACAAATTGAAAATTTGAGAAAATTGAATATAAAAATTTCAAACATTGTTTAGAATCTTTGGAAAATACTTTTATTTTTCTAAATCTTAGAATACAGTTGAATACTGGAAAAAAATTGAAATCTCCACAGTTGAATTTTCAGCAGTTTAATTTTCAACAGTCAAATTTCGAATTTTCCACAGTTAAGAAATTTGCAATTCTGGATAATGATGAGAAATGGAAAATTGAAGAAAAATGAGAATTAAATTTTCAAGAATTCTTTAGAAGCATTTCAAATTACTTATAATTTTGCAAATCTTTTTTTTTTCATTTTCTTCATTTTTTGAAATTGTTGAAATCCGTAAAAATCTCTTGACATAGTTGAATTTCCAACTGCTGAAAATTGAAGAAAAGTTTAAACATTTACATTTATAAAATTTATAAAATTTACATTATTTACTCCATCAATATTAATTAATATTAAAATTTATTTCGATGACTTGATTATGATTACGAAGGTATGTCATACAAGGTATTAATTAATTAAATTTTCATCAAAGCTTTATGAATATTACGTTTGATTAAAATTTGAAAATTCATATCGAAAATAATGAAGCCTCGGTTGCATACTCAAATGAATGACGGTATTAACATTAAACTGAATCGACCCTTTGGGGAGGGTCAATAAAATTTTATTCTCAAATAAATGTTCGCTACTTTGGTTTTTTTTTGTATGGATGAAAGGGTTTCATTAGGATAATTTTTTTTTTCATTTAACCAAAATTAACTTTGAAAAAAGAAAATAATTTTTAATGAAGAAAAAACTTTCATTTCAACAAAAAACCATCTCTTTGAACCAAAGAAATTTTTTTTTAATCTCAAGAAAATTTCTTTAAATGAAAGAAACTTTTCCTTGATTGACTCATTCAAAATTTTGTCGTTATAAATTTTTTCGGCACATTTTTTGAGTGAGAAAGAAAATCAACAAATTTCTAAGGAATTTGAAAATTTTAAGTTATTTGAAAAGATTTAAAAGAATTTTTGAAAATTCAATTTTTTAAATTTTCTTTTTTTTTGTCCATTTTCAACCGTTTAATGTTTCAACTATTGAAAATTGAACTTCTAAAAACTCAATTGGTAAGAATTCGAAAAATTTGAATTTTTGAATTTGAAGATTTCAAAAATTAAATGTAATTTTAAAAGATTCTATAGTATTTTTGAAATTTTCATTTTCTTAAATTTTCAATTTTTGGTCAATTTTCAACAATTCAATTTTTTTAACAGTTAAAACTTCATTTGTGTCAGCGGTTTTTTACAGATTATAACAATTCAAAGGGATATAAAAAACCTTGGAAAGTTAAGAAGTATTTTATAGATTTTAAATTATTTTAAAAGAATCATGAAAAATGTTGAAAATTCAATATTTAATCTTTTTTTTATTCTTCTACAGTTGAAGACAGGAGAAAATTGAAAATTCAGCTGGTAAAAATTTAACTGCTGAAAATTCAACTGATGAGACTTTAATTTTCTTTAATTTTCATCAGTTGGAAATTCAACTGCGTCAAGAGATTTTTCAGGACTTCAACAATCTCAAAAAAGAAGAAAATGAAAAAAATGTAAGATTAAATAAATTAGAAGTAATCTCAAAATATTCTGAAGAATTGTTAGATATTTAATTTTTAATTTTCTTTAATTTTCAATTTTTCGTCAATTTTCAACATTTCAATTTTCTGAATTGTGGAAAATTTGACAGTTGAAAATTAAGCTGCTGAAAATTCAAATAGTTTAGCTTTATTTTATTTTTATTTTCAACAGTTGGAAATTCAACCATGGCAAGAGACTTTTACGCATTGCAACAATTTCAAAAAGTGGAGAAAATAAAAACGGAAATTAGGATTACAAAAATTATGAGTAATTTTTAAAGATTCTAAGGAATTTTTGAAAACTTAATTTTCAATTTTCTCCAATTTTCAACATTCCAATTTTTCTACCTGTGAAAAATTTGACTGTTGGAAATTAAACTACTAAAGATTCAACTGTTGAGAATTTAATTTGTTCCAATTTTCAACAATTGGAAATTCAACTATGTCGAAATATTTTTTACGGATTTCAACAATTTCAAAAAATATGAAGCAAATCAGAAAGAATTTCAAAAATTAGAAAATTTTTAATAATTTTTAAAAATTCTAAAGAATTGTTGAAATTTCAATTTCAATTTTCTTCAATTTTCAATCTTTTGTCAATTTTCAACATTTAAATTTTTTCAATTTGGAAAATTCTACTGTTAAAAATTTAACTGCTGAGAATTCAACTATTGGGCTGATATTCTCCTTCCTTTATGAGTGGATACTATTTGTACCGGTAAGGAGATAATCGTGGGGAGAGTACGATAGGAGGGAGTGAGATGTCTGAGATAAATCTCGGAAGGTAGAAAGAGAGGGAGCGAGGGAGGTGGATTGGAGTATGAGAGAGTGAGAGGTTTGGAGTTGTCTCCATTAGGTTTGTAGTCCGGATAAAATATCAATTAAATATCTATGGGGTTTGGGATCCAGCCGAGTACATCTGGTATGCCAGCCGTATCAGCGGTTATGAGTTATCTGGGATGCCAGCCGACTCATTAAAGAAGGCAAAATAGGAGGAGAAAATGAACAAAATTGCAGATAACAAATGGAAATTACCCTAGTGTCTTAGGTAAAAGAAAAAAAAAGGTGTACCATTTTCTGTCGTTTAATTGGTAGGCTATTTTATTTAGTTTGATAGATAAGATAGTATAGTTAAGTTGTGCCCAGTTTCAACAGAGTTCGAGCCAAAAGAAAGAGAGAGACAGAACGTGCGGACTCGGGTTCCGACCGCAAGGGGCACGGTGGTTGCGTGGCCTGGCGGCGGTGTGTGAATCCCCAAAGCGGGAAATCCAGCCTTGGGAATGAGAGTGGCGCTGAGAGTACCTTTAGATTGCGTTGGGATTGCCTGGCCCGAGCGGAAGTCCAGCCCGGGGAGGTTGCTAGTGCTAATAGCGGGAGATCCAGCCGTTAGCTTTAAGATCAGAGCAGGGAATCCACTCCTGATCATTCTGCCGTTCCGTGGCGGAGCGCGCCTTTTTAAACCCGAGGGGCCTCGCGGGAGCTGGCCGGAGTGGGAAGGGTCGAGTGGAGGGAGATGCGCGCGCTTGAGTTTCGCGTGGCGTATCGGTCTCTCTCTCGTTTCTCTCTCTGTCTCTGTTTCTCTTTTGAGTCTAAAGGGCCTAATATCTAACATGGTTGCCTACTGAATGGATAAACGTCGTATGCGAGATGGTTTTTATAATCAACATTAAAAAGGATCTCGCCCTATACGAGTCGCGTATAACAGGGCCTTGAATTTTCTTCAATTTTTTAAAGTTGGAAATTCAACTGTGTCAAGAAAATTTCACAGATTTAAATAATTTCAAAAAATGAAGAATATCAAAGAAAATTTTAGATAAAAAAAATTATAAGTAATTTTTAAAGATTCGAAAGAATTGTTTAAAATTTAATTTTTATTTGTTTAATTAATGCTCAACATTTCAATTTTCTTAATTGTGGAAAATTTGACTGTTGAAAATTGAACTGCTGAAAAATCAACTGTTGAGATTTCAATTTTCTCCAGTTTTGAACAGTTAAATATTTAACTGTGTCAAGATATTTTTACGGATTCCATCAATTTCATAAAATAAAGAAAATTAAAAAAATTTAATTAGAAAAAATTATGAGTAATTTCAAAAAATTCTAAAGAGGTTTAAAAATTTTGTTTTCAATTTTCTTCAATTTTTCGTCAATTTTCAACATTTCAATTTCTCAACTTAATTTTCTTCATTCATATATTATATATTATAAGTCATTTTAAAAGATTCTGAAAAATTGCTGAAATTTTAATTTCAGTTTTCTTCAATTTTCAATTTTTTTCATTTCTCAAAACATTAAAATGTTTCGAAATTTGGAAAATTCGGCTGTTAAAAATTAAACTGCTGAAAATTTAACTATTCCGACTTGAATTTTCTTCATTTTTTTCACAGTTGGAAATTCAACTGTGCCAAGAGATTTTTACGGATTTCAACAATTTCAAAAAATGAAGAGAATCAAAAAAAATTAGGATTTAAAAAATTATAAATAATTCCAAATAATTCTGAACAATTTTTGAAAATTTAATTTTTAATTTGTTTTAGTTTTCAATTTTTCGTCAATTTTCAACATTGTTGAAAATTAAACTGCTGAGAATTCAACTTTTGAGATTCAGCTCAAGATATTTTCACTGATTTCAACAATTCCAAGAAAGATGAACAAAATCAAGAATAGTTTTAAGATTAGAAAAGTTATAAGTATTTTCAAAAGATTCTAAAGAATTGTTGAAATTTTAATTTTCTCCAATTTTGATTTCAACTATTCCAATTTCCCTTCTATTTTTACAGCTGTATTTTCAAATAATGAAATTTAAAGAAAATTGAATAAAGAATGTTTAAATTTGAAAAATTCAATTTTCTACAATTTTCAACAACTGAATTTTAAACTATTGAAGATGAAAGATAAAAAGGACATTTTTAATATTTTAAAATTAAACTGTTCAATATTCAAGCTTCGTCAAATTTCCATTTTTTGTCAAATTTTGAATTATAATTTTGTTTAATATCAAAAATCAAACTGTTGAAAATGAAACTGCTGAAAATTCAAAATTCATAGCAGTTGAGAATTTCACACTGTTAGTGGTTTTCCACGTATTTGAGCGATTTCAAAAAATACGAAGAAACTTAAAAACTTACGAAGGATTTGAAATATTTTAATGTATCTTAAAAAGTTTCCAAGAATCAATAAAAATTCAATCTTTAATTTTCTTCAATTTTTAACAGTTGAAAATTCAACTGTGTTAAAATATTTCTACGGATTTCAACAATTTTTTGGGGATATGAAATATAAAATGCAATTTTAAATTTCTTCAATTTTCCATAATTGAATTTTCAATTGCTGATAATTGAATTTCCCACTGTTCGAAATTCAGCTTTTAAAAATGCAGTTTTCTGCGAAATTAAATTTTTTATAATTTTCACTTTTGCCATTATCAACATTCATCAGTTCTTAGTTAACGAAAATTTTTTTAGTTGCAGAAATTATATTTGGATCAAAAAAGATGATTTGATTAAAATAAAATTTCTCTCAATCAATGAAAATTATCCAATGGCTTTCAGGCGAAAAAAAATCCTTGATTCAAAAAAATTACTTTTGATTGAAAACAGATTCTTTTTTTAAAGAAAATTATCAACTCGCTTCTACCCAAAGTTTTTTTTTTATTTAGAGAAGATCATTTAATTCAAAAAAGATTCTTTGATCCAGAGAAGATTCTGTAATTTAAAGAAAGTTCTTTTATTGAAATGAGATTTTTTAACTTACAAAAGATTATTTGGATCAAAAAAGATTGTTATATTCAAATGAGATTCTTTTATTCAAACAATACTCTTTCATTTACAGAAGATTCTTAGATTTAAGGAATATTCTTCAATTGGAAAAAAACATTGCTTGATTCAAATCATATTCTTTGCTGCCAAGAAGATTCTTTGATTCAATAAAAAAATGCCACATCGAATTAAAGAAAAATATGCATTGGCTCAAGGTCCAAGAAAAGTCTTTTTGATTCAAATAAGATTTTTCAATTCAAAAAAGATTCTTTGATTCAGAGAAGATTCTGTAATTTAAAGAAAGCTTTTTTATTGAAATGAGATTTTTTAACTTACAAAAGATTATTTGAATCGAAAAAGATTGTTATATTCAAATGAGATTCTTTGATTCAAACAATGTTCTTTCATTTACATAAGATTCTCAGATTTAAGGAAGATTCTTTAATTGTAAAAAAACATTGCTTGATTCAAATCATATTCTTTGCTGCCAAGAAGA
>CAKNXH010002036.1:6614-29127 GCA_932178445.1 Andricus quercusramuli | reverse complement strand
ACATTGCTTGATTCAAATCATATTCTTTGCTGCCAAGAAGATTCTTTCATTCAATAAAAGAAAACGCTTCGAATGAAAGAAAAATATTCATCAGCTGAAGGTCAAGGAGAAGTTTTTTTGATTCAAAGAAGATTCTTCAATTCTAAAAAGATTCTTAGA
The DNA here is from genome assembly GCA_932178445.1 of Andricus quercusramuli. NCBI lineage: Eukaryota > Metazoa > Arthropoda > Insecta > Hymenoptera > Cynipidae > Andricus > Andricus quercusramuli. The sequence goes on along the minus strand of CAKNXH010002036.1, from coordinate 28,968 downwards.
TTCAGAGAAGATTCTGTAATTTAAAGAAAGTTCTTCGATTAAAATAAGAGTTTTCGAATTAAAAAATATTATTTGATTAAAAAAAGATTGTTTGATGCAAATAAGATTCTTCGATTACAAGAATATTCTTCGATTTAAACAATATTCTTTGATTTACAGAAGATTCTTTGATTCGAAGAAGATTTTTTCATTAAAAAAAAAACATTGCTTCATTCAAATTGAATTCTTTGATACCAAGAAGATTCTTGAATTCAATAAAAGAAAAAGCTTCGAATCAAGGAAAAATATTCATTAGCTCGAGGTCAAGGAAAAGTTTTTTCTTCGAAGAAGATTCTTTAATTCAAAGAAGATTCTTTGATTCAAACAATATTCTTTGATTTACAGAAGCTTCTTTGATTTCAAGAAGATTCATTAATTAAAAAAAAAAATCTCTGATTCAGAGAAGATTCTGTAATTTAAAGAAAGTTCTTCGATTAAAATAAGATTTTTCGAATTAAAAAATATTATTCGATTAAAAAAAGATTGTTTGATGCAAATAAGATTCTTTGCTTTACAGAAGATTCTTTGATTCGAAGAAGATTTTTTCATTAAAAAAAAACATTGCTTGATTCAAATTGAATTCTTCAATACCAAGAAGATTCTTGAATTCAATAAAAGAAAAGGCTTCGAATCAAAGAAAAATATTCATTAGCTCGAGATCAAGGAAAAGTTATTTCTTCGAAGAAGATTCTTTAATTAAAAAAAAAAATCTCTGATTCAGAGAAGATTCTGTAATTTAAAGAAAGTTCTTCGATTAAAATAAGATTTTTCGAATTAAAAAATATTATTTGATTAAAAAATGATTGTTTGGTGCAAGAAGATTCTTTGATTCCAAGAATATTCTTCGATTTAAACAATATTCTTTGATTTACAGAAGATTCTTGGATTCGAAGAAGATTTTTTCTTAAAAAAAAACATTGCTTGATTCAAATTGAATTCTTTGATACCAAGAAGATTTTTGAATTCAATAAAAGAAAAAGCTTCGAATCAAAGAAAAATATTCATTAGCTCGAGGTCAAGGAAAATTTTTTTTTTCGAAGAAGATTCTTTAATTCAAAGAAGATTCTTTGATTCAAATAAGATTCTTTTATTCCGAAAAGATTCTTTGATTTAAACAAGATTTTTTTACTTAAGGAAGATTATTTGACTCAAAAAATATTGTTTGATTCAAATAAGATTCTTTGATTTCAAGAAGATTCTTTGACTCAAACAATACCCTTTGATTTTCAGAAGATTCTTTGATTGAAAGAAGATTTTTTTATCAAAAGAAGATTTTTTTATTGAAAAAAAAACATTGCTTGCTTCAAATTAAGTATTTGATACCAAGAAGATTCTTTAACTCAATAAAAGAAAACGCTTCGAATGAAAGGAAAATATTCATCAGCTCAAGGTCAAGGAGAAGTTTTTTTGATTCAAAGAAGATTCTTCAATTCAAAAAAGATTCTCTGATTCAGAGAAGATTCTGTAATTTAAAGAAAGTTTTTTGATTGAAATGAGATTTTTTAACTTACAAAAGATTATTTTAATAAAAAAAGATTGTTACATTCAAATGAGATTCTTTGATTCAAACAATATTCTTTCATTTACAGAAGATTCTTTGATTTGGGGAAGATTCTTTCGTTGGAAAAAAACATTGCTTGATTCAAATCATATTCTTTGGTGCCAAGAAGATTCTTTGATTCAATAAAAAAATACCGCTTTGGATCAAAGAAAAATATTCATGGGCTTAAGGTCAAAGAAAAGTCTTTTTGATTCAAATAAGATTTTTCAATTCAAAAAAGATTCTTCGATTCAGAGAAGATTCTCTAATTCAAAGAAAGTTCTTTGATTAAACAAGAATTTTTGACTCAAAAAATATTGTTTGATTCAAATAGGATTCTTTGATACCAAGAAGAATCTTTAATTCAATAAAAGAAAACGTACTGAATCAAAGAAAAATATTCATTAGCTCGAGGTCAAGGAAAAGTTTTTTCTTCGAAGAAGATTCTTTAATTCAAAGAAGATTCTTTGATTCAAACAATATTCTTTGATTTCAAGAAGATTCTTTGACTCAAACAATACCCTTTGATTTTCAGAAGATTCTTTGATTGAAATAAGATTTTTTTATTAAAAGAAGATTTTTTTATTGAAAAAAAACATTGCTTGATTCAAATTAAGCCTTTGATACCAAGAAGATTCTTTAATTCAATAAAAGAAAACGCTTCGAATGAAAGAAAAATATTCATCAGCTCAAGGTCAAGGAGAAGTTTTTTTGATTCGAAGAAGATTCTTCAATTCAAAAAAGATTCTTAGATTCAGAGAAGATTCTGTAATTTAAAGAAAGCTTTTTCATTGAAATGAGATTTTTTAACTTACAAAAGATTATTCGAATCAAAAAATATTGTTATATTCAAATGTGATTCTTTGATTCAAACAATATTCTTTCATTTACAGAAGATTCTTAGATTTAAGGAAGATTCTCTAATTGGAAAAAAACATTGCTTGATTCGAATCATATTCTTTGCTGCCAAGAAGATTCTTCGATTCAATACAAAAATACCACATCGAATCAAAGAAAAATATGCATTGGCTCAAGGTCAAAGAAAAGTCTTTTTGATTCAAATAAGATTTTTCAATTCAAAAAAGATTCTTCGATTCAGAGAAGATTCTCTAATTCAAAGAAAGTTCTTTGATTAAACAAGAATTTTGGCTTAAAAAATATTGTTTGATTCAAATAGGATTCTTTGATACCAAGAAGATTCTTTAATTCAATAAAAGAAAACGCACTGATTTAAAGAAAAATATTCATTAGCTCAAGGTTAAGATAACGTTTTTTTGATTCAAAGAAGATTCTTTCAATTCAAAGAAATTTCTTTGGTCAAAGAAAGGATTTTTTTTACCGTGGGAATTTTTTTTCAATTGAAAACGATTTTCTTAATTCTAAAATTATTTTTGGTAAATGAAAAAAATGAAATCGAAAAAATGGTTTCTTTAATTCAAGAAAAATTTCTTCCTGAGTGCAGGTTTGCGCTTTTTTTTGTTTATAAATAAATTCACTAATAAATAATTTCTTCCACAGTTTCTACATTTACCGGAAAGTTGACTGAGATCAAAAAATACACATACAGAATTTAATATGATACGCTAAGAAGCTTCGGTATGTACATTTTAAGATTTAATTCGACTTTGAAAGCTTTCTAGAGATTAGTCGTATTACCTAGTATATAACCAAGCATGAAAAGTAATAAATTTATCTGTAAACAGTACAGGTACGGCAAGCCGGATTTATTATTTTATTTATGGGCTGCTGAAAAAATAAAATTTCAAACCATTTTTCAAAGCGTAACTATAAAATATTGAACTTTTACCATTTCAACTCAAAGAGTGATTTATGTAAGCCCATAATATTTAAAAAATATTATTACTATTTGGAAAACATTTGTTAAGGATTGCATTTTTTCTACTATTTCTTTTTACAAATTCTTGACTATCTCTTGACTATTTGACTATTTAACTCTTGACAGTTTCCGAATTTGAAAGTGAATTTTTTTATGTCTGAAATCGTTCAAACAATTTTTGAAAAAAAATTGTTTCAAATAATAGAAAAATTTTTGAAATTCCTATAATTTGTATTCTGACACAATATTTATTTATATTTTCCTGTAAAAATTTTATGATTTTTTCCTTCATGTTTATAAAAGATTTCCCACTTGGGATTAATTGAACAAAAATTTCATTACATTTTTAAAAATCAATCTTTGTGAACTTTTGGATAACAAATTTTTTGCTACGACCTAATATTCATATATTCTAAAAAAATGTAATTAATTAAAAATTCTTATTTTTTCAAGCTTAAATTATAAAATTACCAAATCTTCCCTTGAGACTTAATTTTTATCTAATCGGAGAAACATTTATTAATTAAATTATTTAATTTCAGTAAAGTTTTTTATTTAGATTCGTTGGGGCTTCCGTTTTCGGTACCGATCGTGAGAGAACTCTTTTGTGTCAAGTGTTGCGTTTTTTGGCTTTGGTGAAGGGAATCAGCGTGTGTGGGTGCAGAAAGGGCAGTGAGTGCGGAGAGCAGGGGTAAAGGAAGAAGGGTGAGTGAAGGCAAGTGTGCAAAGGGTGGAAATAAGTTGTGAGAAAGGAAAGTTGAAACGTGCAAATTTTGTTTTGAGGTTAGGTATAGAAGGTGGTTGTCGGGAAGGGGGGCAAGAGGTAGGCAGGTGAAGAGAGGGTAGCGTCGTGGAACAGTGGGTAAGGTTGGATACTGGGATGCCGACGGTAAGAAGCCCGCAAACGGGCGCCAGAGGGCAGGGAGAGGAAGAAGCAAGAGCGGACGAGGTTTTGAGCGTGGTTAGTGGGGAGAAGGGAGAATTTGACAGTAGCGATGACGAGACGTTCGAGACACCGACCAGGGAGAGAAGGGGTTCAGGCACGAGCCAGAAACGCGGGAGACCATCAAACCTACAGCGCCTCAACAGGCTAGGTAGAGCGGGCTCGAATAGGAGTCTGGATGAATGGCACAAAAAGGGGAACGTGACTAGCAGTGAAGGGGAAGATAAAAGGAGGAGAGAGGAAGGGGAAGATGATCCGGAAAGGGACAAGGATAACAAGAAAATGAAAAGTAAACGAAAAACACCAGACAGAGATTGGGGGGATGGGGGGATGTTTGAGAAGCTAGCGGCCCTCATAAAAGGGTTTAGAGAGGAAACAAGGAAGAGTCTGGAAGATATGAATAGGCAGGGGAAAGAAGTTAGGGGGGAAGTGAGAAAAGTAAGAGAAAAGTGGGAAGAGTGGGATAAACTCTGGAAAGAGGAGAAAGACAAGGTATGGGGTAAACTAGAGGCCATAGAGAATAGACAGAGAGAGATTGACGAACAGACAAATAGGGAGATAAAACAACTGGAAGAACGGGTAAGCAAATTAGAAGTTAGGAATGAGCATATGGGGAAGGGAACAGAAAGTGCGGAAAAAGTAGAAGGGAGTGATAACGTGCAAAATGACAATGAAAGAATGAAGAAGAGACTGAGTGAGATCGAAAGAAGATTGGAAGGGGAAGAAAGGGCGAAGAGAAAAAATAACATAGTAGTCAAGGGATTGAAAATAGAGAGTGAAACAGGGGAAATTGAAATCAAAAATCTGCTGAGAGATATTGGAATTCGGGTAAGGGTAGAAGGAGTTAAGAGATTAGGAATGACGAAGGAAGGAAAAGAAGGAATGTTTGTAGTAAAAGTAGGGAGTGAGGAGGAGAAAAAGAAAATTATGGAGAACAAAAAATTATTGAAAGGAAGAAGGGAGAGAATTGAAGAGGATTTGACTTGGAGGGAGAGGAAAAGGAGATGGCAAATAGAACAGAGAGCATGGATAGAGAGGAAAAAGGGATGCATGGTATGGATAGGGCGAGACAGACTATGGATAAATGGGGCGGAGTGGGTCTGGGACGAGGAAGTAGAAGAAATAAGGAAAAAGGGAAAAAGGATTGAGAAAGATAGAAGAAAGGAAGATTCAAAAGAGGCTAGAGAGCAAACAGGGGGGTTTCCAAAAAGCAAGGCGGAAGAAAAGTAAGGAGGATAGAGGAGGGAAGGGAGGAGAAAAAAGTGAAAATAGCTTTCTGGAATGTGTCAGGCTTGAAGAACAAGAATGAAGGTTTCTGGCGGGAGTTAGAAAAGTGGGACGTGATTATGATGAGTGAAACCTGGGCGGATGAGAAGGATTGGAAGGGGATGAAAAGGTTGTTACCTAAAGGGTATGTGTGGACAATGCAAGAGGCAAGGAAGGAACACGTTAAAGGTAGAGGAATGGGCGGCATGGTATCAGGGGTGAGAAAAGAATGGGCAGTAAAAGGTAAAATAGAGCAGGACAGAGAAGAAAAGGAGGGAACAATGGTAAGAAGGATTATAATAGGGAAAGTCAAAATAGCGGTGGTTTGTGTATATAGAAGAAGAGGGGAAGAGGAAGGTTGGAGAGTAATAAGGAGGTGGATGGAGGAAAAGAAGGAAGAATTGGTTTTGATAGGAGGTGACTTAAATGCCTGGACTGGCGAGCAAGGGGGAGGGATTTGGGATGAAGAAAAGGAGGCATATATGAGGAGCTCCAAACATAGGGAGATAGACCGGGAGGGGAGGAAGTTACTAGACATAATAGGAGAAACCGGATGGTTTATATGTAATGGCAACATGAAAGGAGATGAGAAAGGAGAGATTACATTTATAGGTAAGGGAGAAACAATCATAGACTACATCTTGGCAGAAGAAAGAATGAGTAATATGATATGCAGTATGAATGTAGGGAATGAGATAGGGTCAGAACACTTCCCAGTAATAGCTACACTGAAAGGTGGCGTCCATAAGCGTGGCAGAGGGAGAAAGGAAAGAGGGGGGGAAAGGGACACGAAAATGGGAGTCTGGGGGGTAGATAAATTAAAAGTGTTTGAACAGAAGATGGAAAAGGAGAATATTAGATATGAAAAGGAGGAGGGGGTAGACTCGTTAATTAAAAGGTTGAAAGGGTCGATTGAGAAGGTGAAGAATGAGATAGGTACAAAAGAAGGAAGAGAAGAGGGAAAGAGAGGATGGTGGGACGAGGAATGCAGGGAGAGTAAGGAGAGAATGAAAGAGTCTGTAAAAAAGTGGAGGAAAGGAGAAATAGAGAAGGCGGAGTACAACAGGAGAAAAAGAGAACATGAGAAGATGCTGGAAGGGAAAAAGCAAAGGGGAAAGGAGAAATACAAGGAAGAAGTAGAAAAAGCAATCAAAGAAGGTAGGGTCTGGGATGTGATAAACAGGGAAAGAGGAGGAAGGAAGGGCGTGAATGAAGAAATAGAAATGGAGGAATGGACGGATTATTTTAAGGGTCTGTTAGGGGGAGAACAAAATAAGATCAAAGGGGAAAATAGAAAGACAGTCCAGGGAGAAACGGAGGAAGCGAACGAAATAACAAGAGAAGAAGTAAATGAGGCGATAGATAGACTGAAAAGAAACAAGGCCACAGGAGAGGATGGTATGGAGAACGAAGCGATAAAGTATGGAGGAGAAGGGATTAGGGAAGTGATGTGGAGGATATGCAACAAGGTCTGGAAAGGAGAAGGGTGGCCGGAGGAGTGGATGACAGGGCTGGTAGTACCGCTTGTTAAGAAAGGGGAGGGTAAGAAGGTAGAAGAGTACAGAGGGATCACTCTCATGCAAGGGGGCTATAAAATATACACAGAAATTCTAAGAAAAAGGTTAGAGAATCAGATAGAAGAGAAGCAAAGTATCCCACACAACCAGACGGGATTTAGAAAAGGGATGGGGACAATAGACAACATTTACGTACTCAACTACTTGGTTAACAGAAACTTAGGGAGAAAAAGAGGGAAATTAGTCGCTTTGTTTGTAGATTTCAAAGCAGCTTTTGACTCAGTGAATAGAAAAGTGCTATGGCAGGCAATGAAAGAGAGGGGAATAGAAGAAGGGCTGGTGGAGAGGATAAAGGAAATTTTTACTGAAACCAGGATTAGGGTGAAGATACGCGGGGAAAAAGGGGAGGTTTTCTGGACAGGAAGAGGTCTAAGGAAAGGGTGCCCGTTGAGTCCACTACTTTTTAATTTGCTGCTGGCAGACCTAGAGGAGAAGCTAAAGGAGAAAGGGAAAGGGGGGACGATCCTGGGTAATAGCAAACTATACTCCCTAGCATACGCGGACGACGTAGTTCTAATAGCAGACGATGAGAAGGGGATGAACCTAATGATAAGAATTTTCGAAGAATACGTGGGAACAAAAGAACTGACGGTGAACGTAGGGAAGACCAAGGTGATGTGCTTCAGAAATAAAAAGACCAAAATAGGTTACGTTTGGAAGATGAACGGACAAACAGTGGAAATTGTGGAGGAGTTCTGTTACCTAGGTTTTTGGTTTGAGTCAGGAGGGGGAAACGATTTGCAGGTGAGGAAAAGAATCGAAAGTGCGAGTAAAGTAATGGGCCAAGTATGGGGTATAGGAAAGAGAAGGTTCAAGGACGATTGGAGAATGAGGGTTTGGTTGTTTGATGCGTTGGTTTGGGCGGTGTTGTGTTATGGAGTGGAGGTTTGGGGATGGAAGGAACATAGGAAAGTGGAAAGCATACATGAGAGATTTCTGAGATGGGTAATGGGGGTCAGTTGGAGTTGTCCAGGATACATGATAAGGGAAGAACTAGGAAGGGAAAAAATGGTAACTAGACAAATTAAGAGAGCCTGGAGGTTTGAAGAGAAACTGAAAAGGGGGGAGGGGAGCAGGATAGCACAAGTATGCTTGGACGAAGTTCGGAACAAGGAGACGAGAGGAAATTTGGGAAACTCGAAATGGGAGGAAGAAAGGACAAAAATGAGGAATGTTTGTGATATGCAGGAAGGGGTTCTGGATTGGCAGCACATAGAATTAGAGCTATTAGTAAGACAAGGAGAAGAGAGATGGAGAAAGATTATGGATTCGAAGTACAATAGATGGTATATGATGGTCAAAGGGTTGACGGAACCAGAATATTTGCAAAAGATGAAAAAGGAAGACAAATGGAATAGGGTGGTACGGTTTAGAATGGGGGAAGGAGTGAGATCTTGTAGATATTGGATGGATGAAGAGGATAATTGGTGCAGAGTATGTGGATACGAGGTGGAGTCATGGGCACATGTGTTAGAGAGGTGTACAGGAGAGGAAGATGGACAGTTGAGTGTGGATGAGTGTGTGAGATGGATCTTGGATGGTAATGGACAGGGAGTGATGTGGATGAAAAAGCTGGAAGAAATAAGAGAAAGTAAGGGAACAGGGCAGAGCCAAACGGGTAATCCTCTGTGAAGGAAAGTCACTAGAAAAATGGTAAATTTTAAATCGTTGAAAATGCAATTGATGGTAAGAGAAAACGGAAGCCCTGGAAGGTCGCTCATACTTAGATTTGTAGAAAGTTAAGAATAATAGTATTAATATGACTGTTATCATGTAAGGCGAAGATTTAGAATATAAGCAGCGAATAAGTTAGACTAAGGATGAAATGTAAAGATATGTACAGGGAGCGGAGGCCCTCAAACCCGTAAAAGGGAGAGATTAAATATACATACATATTTAGATTCGTTGGATCACAGCTAAACAAGCATAAAATGAGCCTTATTCTGTTTCTGATTTTTGATAATATTTTTTTAAACCAGTACCAATCGTCCGAAATATATAGCATTAATTTGTCGCTACTGTAATTTTGATTTGAAACGCCTCGTAATGTGCAAGAAATTCAGTCATGCTTGCCGAAGCACTATAATTACATTAAATTGCTGTGCACTGCTGCCCAAAGTGCTTTTAACTTACGTTTGAAATCGAAATTACGATATACGTAACACACCATATCACATCGTATCAAATGTGCTACAAGAGTCCATCATTCAAAAAAATATATTCTTTTATTCAATAAAAAAAATGCTTTGAATGAAAGAAAAATATTCATTGGCTCAAGGTCGAAAAAAAGTTTTTTTGATTCAAAGAAGATTCTTCAGTTCAAAAAAGATTCTTTGATTCAGAGAAGATTCCATAATTTAAAGAAAGTTCTTCGATTAAAATGAGATTTTTTTAATCAAAAAAGAATATTTGACTTAAAAAAGATTGCTTGATTCAAATAAGATTCTTTGATTCAAAAAATATTCTTTGATTTACATAAGATTCTTTGATTTAAAGAAGATTTTTTTATTGAAAGAAAACAATGCACGATTCAAATTAATTCTTTGATACAAAGAAGATTCTTTAATTCAATAAAAGAAAACGCTTTGAATCAGAGAAAAAAATTCATTAGCACAAGGTCAACGAAAAGTTTTTTCGATTCGAAGAACATTCTTTAATTCAAAAAATATTCTTCGATTCAGAAAAGATTCTGTAATTCAAAGAAAGTTCTTTGCTTAAAATAAGATTTTTCGACTTGAAAAAGATTATTTGATTCAAAAAATATTGTTTGAGTCAAATAAGATTCTTCAATACCAAGAAGATTCTCTGATTCAATAAAAAGCGCTTTGAATCAAAGAAAAATATTCATTGGATCAAGGTCAAATAAAATTTTTGTTGATTCAAAGAATATTCTTTAATCCAAAAAAGATTCTTCGATTCAGAGAAGATTTTGTAATTTAAAGAAGATTTTTTGATTAAAATAAGATTTTTTGACTCAAAAAATATTATTTGACTCACAAAAAGATTGTTGGATTCAAATAAGATTCTTTGATTCTATGAAGATTCTTTGATTCAAACAATATTCTCTAATTTACAGAAGATTCAATGATTCAAACAAGATTTTTTAATTTAAAAAAAAACACTGCTTGATTCAAATTAATTCTTTGATACCAAGAAGATTCTTTCATTCAATAAAAGAAAACGCTTTGAATCAAAAGAAAATATTTATTAGCTCGAGGTCAAGGGAAAGTTTTTTTTGGAAGAAGTTTCTTTAATTCAAAAAAGATTCTTTGATTCAAATAAGATTCTTTCATTCCAAGAAGATTCCTTGATTTAAACAATATTCTTTGATTTACAGAAGATTTTTTGAATTGAAGAAGATTTTTTATTGAAGAAAAAAACATTGTTTGATTCAAATCAGATTTTTTGGTACAAAGAAGATTCTTTGATTCAGTAAAAGAAAACGCTTCGAATCAAAGAAAAATATTCATTAGATCAAGGTCAAGGAAAAGTTTTTTCTGGATTCAGAGAAGATTCTTTAATTCAAGAAAGATTCTTTGATTTCACGAAGATTCTTTGATTTAAACAATATTCTTTGATTTACAGAAGCTTCTTTGATTCAAAGAAGATTTTTCCATTGAAAAAAAAACATTTCTTGATTCAAATTAAATTTTTTGATGCCAAGAAGATTCTCTAATTCAATAAAAGAAAAAGCTTTGAATCAAAGAAAAATATTCATTAGCTCGAGGTCAAGGAAAAGTATTTTTTTTCAATGAAGATTCTTTAATTCAAAAATATTATTTGAGTCAAAAAAGATTGTTTGATTCAAACAAGATTTTTTTATTCCAAGAAGATTCTTCGATTCAAACAATATTCTTTGATTTAAAGAAGATGCTTTGATTTGAAGAAGATTTTTTATCCAAAAAAAAACATTGTTTAATTCAAATCACATTCTTTGATTCAATGAAAATACCGCTTTGAATCAAAGAAAAATATTAATAGGCCTCAGGTCAAAGACATGTTCTTTTGATTCAAAGAAGATTCTTCAATTCAAAAAATATTCTCTGATTCATAGAAGATTCTGTAATTTGAAGAAAGTTTTCTGATTGAAATGAGATTTTTTGTCTTGAAAAAGATTATTTGACCCAGAAAAGATTGTTTCATTCAAATAAGATTCTTTGATTCAAATAATATTCTTTCATTTACGGACGAAGCTTTGATTTGAAGAAGATTGTATCATTGGAAAAAAACATTGTTCAATCAAAATAGATTCTTTGATACCAAAAAGTTTCTTTGATTCAATAGAAATACCGCTTTGAATCAAAGAAAAATATTCATGGGCTTAAGGTCAAAGAAAAGTCTTTTTGATTCAAAGAAGATTATTTAATTCAAAAAAGATTCTTTGATTCAGGGAAGATTCTGCGATTCAAAGAAAGTTCTTCGACTAAAATAAGAATTTTTGACTCAAAAAATATTGTTTGATTCAAATAGGATTTTTTGATACCAAGAAGATCCTTTCATTCAATAAAAGAAAACGCATTGAATCAAAGAAAAATATCCATTATCTCAAGGTCAAGATAACGTTTTTTTGATTCAAAGAAGATTCTTTAATTCAAGAAGATTCTTTGATTCAGAGAAGACCATGTAATTCAAAGAAAGTTCTCTTATTAAAATAAGATGTTTTAACTTGGAAAAGATTATTTGGCTCCAAAAGAGATTGTTTCATGCAAATAAGATTCTCTGATTCCAAGAAGATTCTTCGATTCAAACAACAGAAGATTCTTCGATTTGAAGAAGATTATTTTATTGGAAAAAAAAATTTTGATTCAAAACAGATACATTGGCACCAAGAAGATTCTTTGATTCAATGAAAAAATACCGCTTTGAATCAAAGAAATATATTCATTGGCTCAAGTTCAAAGAAAAGTCTTTTGGACTCGAAGACTTTTTAATTTAGATAGGATTCTTAGATTTACAGAAGATTCTTTGATTTGAAGAAGATTTTTGTATTGAAAAAAAAACATTGTTTGATTCAAATCAGATTCATTAGTACCAAGAAGATTCTTTGATTCAATAAAAAAATACCGCTTTGAATTAAAGAAAAATATTCATTGGCTCAAGGTCGAAGAAAAGTTTTTTTGATTTAAAGAAGATTCTTCAATTCAAAAATCATTCTTTCATTCAGATAAGATTCCGTAATTCAAAGAAAGTTCTTCGATTAAAATAAGATTTTTCGAATTAAAAAATATTATTTGATTCAAAGAAGATTCTTTGATCCAAATAAGATTCTTTGATTCCAAGAAGATTCTTCGATTCAAACCATATTCTTTGATTTACAGAAGGTTCTTTGATTTAGAGAAGATTTTTTTATTGAAGAAAAAAACATTTCTTGATTCAAATTAATTCTTTGATTCCAAGAAGATTCTTTCATTCAATAAAAGATATTCATTAGCTCGAGGTCGAGGAAAAGTTTTTTTTCGAAGAAGATTCTTCAATTCAAAAAAGATTCTTTGATTCAAATAAGATTCTTTTATTCCAAGAAGATTCCTTGATTTAAACAATATTCTTTGATTTACAGAAGATTCTTCGAATTGAAGAAGATTTTTTATTGAAGAAAAAAACATTGTTTGATTCAAATTAAATTTTTTGATGCCAAGAAGGTCCTTTAATTCAATAAAAGAAAAAGCTGTGAATCAAAGAGAAATATTCATTAGCTCGCGGTCAAGAAAAAGTTTTTCTTTTTCAATGAAGATTCTTTAATTCAAAAAAGATTCTTTGATTCAGAAAAGATTCTGTAATTTTGAGAAAGTTCTTCGAAAAAACAGCTTCGAATCAAAGAAAAATATTCATTAGATCAAGGTCAAGGAAAAGTTTTTTTGGTTCAAAAAAGATTCTTCAATTCAAAAAATATTCTTCGATTCAGAAAAGATTCTGTAATTCAAAGAAAGTTCTTTGCTTAAAATAAGATTTTTCGACTTGAAAAAGATTATTCGACTCAAAAAATATTGTTCGAGTCAAATAAGATTCTTTAATACCAAGAAGATTCTTTGATTCAATGAAAGAAAACGCTTCGAATCAAAGAAAAATATTCATTGGTTCAAGGTCAACGAAAAGTTTTTTTGATTCAAAGAAGATTCTTTAATCCAAAAAAGATTCTGCGATTCAGAGAAGATTCTGTAATTTGAAGAAGGTTTATTGATTAAAATAAGATTTTTTGACTTAAAAAATATTATTTGACTCAGAAACAGATTGTTGGATTCAAATAAGATTCTTTGATTTCATGAAGATTCTTTGATTCAAACAATATTCTTTAATTTACAGAACATTCAATGATTCAAACAAGATTTTTTGATTGAAAAAAAAACACTGTTTGATTCAAATTAATTCTTTGATACCAAGAAGATTCTTTCATTCGAAAAAAGATATTCATTAGCTCGAGGTCAAGGAAAAGTTTTTTTTCGAAGAAGTTTCTTTAATTCAAAAAAGATTCTTTGATTCAAATAAGATTCTTTCATTCCAAGAAGATTCCTTGATTTAAACAATATTCTTTGATTTACAGAAGATTCTTCGAATTGAAGAAGATTTTTTATTGAAGAAAAAAACATTGCTTGATTCAAATTGAATTTTTTGATGCCAAGAAGATTCTTTAATTCAATAAAAGAAAAAGCTGTGAATCAAAGAAAAATATTCATTAGCTCGCGGTCAAGAAAAAGTTTTTCTTTTTCAATGAAGATTCTTTAATTCAAAAAAGATTCTTTGATTCAGAAAAGATTCTGTAATTTTGAGAAAGTTCTTAAAAAAAAACAGCTTCGAATCAAAGAAAAATATTCATTAGATCAAGGTCAAGGAAAAGTTTTTTTTGGATTCAGAGAAGATTCTTTAATTCAAGAAAGATTCTTTGATTCCATGAAGATTCTTTGATTCAAACAATATTCTTTGATTCACAGAAGATCCTTTGGGTCAAAGAATATTTTTTCATTGAAAAAAAAAACATTGCTTGATTCAAATTGAATTCTTTGATGCCAAGAAGATTCTTCAATTCAATAAAAGAAAAAGCTTTGAATCAAAGAAAGATATTCATTAGCTCGAGTTCAAGGAAAAGTTTTTTTTCCGTAGAAGATTCTTTAATTCAAAAAAGATTCTACGATTCAGAGAAGATTCTATAATTTTAAGAAAGTTCTTTGATTCAAATAAGATTTTTTTGACCTGAAAAAGATTATTTGTGTCAAAAAATACTGTTTGAGTCAAATGAGATTCTTTGATACCAAGAAGATTATTTGATTCATTAAAAAACGCTTTGAATCAAAGAAAAATATTCATTGGTACAACGTCAAAGAAATGTATTTTTTTTATTCAGAGAAGATTCTTCAATTCAAGAAAGATTCTTTGATTCTACGAAGATTCTTTGATTCAAACAATATTCCTTGATTTACAGAAGATTCTTTGATTCAAAGAAGATTTTTTCATTGAAAAAAGAACATTGCTCGATTCAAATTGAATTCTTTGATGCCAAGAAGATTCTGTAATTCAATAAAAAGAACAAGCTTTGAATCAAAGGAAAATATTCATTTGGCTCGAGGTCAAGGAAAAGTTTTTTTTCAAAGAAGATTCTTTAATTCAAAGAAGATTCTTTGATTCAGAGAAGATTATGTGATTTTAAGAAAGTTCTTCGATTAAAATAAGATTTTTTGGCCTCAAGAAGATTATTTGATTCAAGAAATATTGTTTGAGTCAAATGAGATCCTTTGATACCAAGAAGATTCTTTGATTCAATAAAAAACGCTTTGAATCAAAGAAAAATATTCATTGGTACAACGTCAAAGAAATGTATTTTTGATTCAAAGAAGATTCTTTAATTCAAAAAAGATTCTTTGATACAGAGAAGATTCTGTAATTTAAAGAAAGTTTTTTGATTAAAATAAGATTTTTTGATTCGGAAGAGATATTTGACTCAAAAAAAGATTTTTTTATTCAAATGAGATTCTTTGATTCCAAGACGATTCTTCGATTCAAACAATATTCTTTGATTTACAGAAGATTCTTTGATTTAAAGAAGGTTCTTTGGTTTGAAGAAGATTTTTTTATTGAAAAAAAACGTTGTTTGATTAGAAATGAACTGTTTGATACCCAAAAGTTTCTTTGGTTCAATAAAAAAATACCGCTTCGAAAAAAGAAGAATATTTATTGGTACAAGGTCAAAGAAAAGTTTTTTTTTTATACAAAGATTTTTTCATTGAAAAAAAAACATTGCTTGATTAAAATTGAATTCTTTGATACCAAGAAGATTCTTCAATTCAATAAAAGAAGAAGCTTTGAATCAAAGAAAAATGTTCATTAGCTCGAGGTCAAGGAAAAGTTTTTTTTTCAATAAATTTTCTTTAATTCAAAAAAGATTCTTTGATTCAGAGAAGATTCTGTGATTTTAAGAAAGTTCTTCGATTAAAATAAGATTTCTTGACTTCAACAAGATTATTTGACTAAAAAAATATTGTTTCAGTCAAATAAAGTTCTTTGATACCAAGAAGATTCTTTAATTCAATGAAAAAACGCTTTGAACCGAAGAAAAATATTCATTGGTACAACGTCAAAGAAATGTATTTTTGATTCAAAGAAGATTCTTTAATTCAAAGAAGATTCTTTGATTCAGAGAAGATTCTGTAATTCAAAGAAAGTTTTTTGATTAAAATAAGATTTTTTGACTTAAAAAAGATTATTTGACTCAGAAAAAGGTTGTTTGTTTCAAACAAGATTGTTTGATTCCACGAAGATTCTTTGATTCATACAATATTCTTTGATTCACAGAAGATCCTTTGAGTCAAAGAATATTTTTTCATTGAAAAAAAAAACATTGCATGATTCAAATTGAATTCTTTGATGCCAAGAAGATTCTTTAATTCAATAAAAGAAAAAGCTTTGAATCAAAGAAAAATATTCATTAGCTCAAGGTCAAAGAAAAGTTTTTTGGACCTAAGAAAAATTATTCGACTCAAGAAATATTGTTTGATTCAAATCAGATTCTTTTTAAGCGAGAAGATTTATTCATTCAATAAAATAAAGCGCTTTGAATCAAAGAGAAATATTCATAAGCTTAAGGCCAAGGAAAAGTTTTTTTGATTCAAAGAAGATTCTTCAATTCAAAAAAGATTCTTCGATTCAGAGAAGATTCTGTAATTCAAAGAAAGTTCTTCCAATAAAATAACATTTTTTGACTTAAGAAAGATTATTTGACTTGAAAAATATTGTTTGATTCAAATAAGATTCTTTGATTCAAAGAAGATTCTTTGATTCAAACAATATCCTTTGATTTTCAGAAGATTCTTTGATTAAAAGAAGTTTTTTTATTGAAAAAAAACATTGTTTGATTAAAATTAGATTCTTTGGTACCAAAAAATTTCTTTGATTCAATAAAAAAATACCGCTTTGAATCAAAGAAAAATATTCATTGGCTCAAGGTCAAAGAAAAGTTGTTTTGATTCAAAGAAGATTCTTTAATTCAATTTAGAGAAAATTCTGTAATCCAAAGAAAGTTCTTCGATTAAAATAAGATTTTTTGACTTGGAAAAGATGATTTGATTCAAAAAAGATTGTTTGATCTAAATAAGAGTCTTTTATTCCAATAAGATTCCTCGATCCAAACAATATTCTTTGATCTACAGAAGGTTCTTTGATTAAAGGAAAATTCTTCATTCAAAGAAAGATTGCTCGATTCAAATAAGATTCTTTGAAAAAAGGATTCTTCGATTGAGAGAGATTCTCTTTTAATCAAAGAAAAGTATCACTTGGCTCTCAGTCAAACAAAAGATTTGTCAATTAAAAATTGGTTTGATTTGGAAAAAATTCTTCCATTCAATATGGATTCTTTGATCGACAGAAGATTCTTCGATTCAATGAAATGTCATCTGATTCAAAGAATATTTGGTCATTCAAAGTAAATACTTCGATTCATAGAAAATTATTTGATTCAGAAAAGATTTTTTCTTTAGAAAAAAGGTTGTTTGATTTGAATAAAATTGTTTGAAAAAAAGATCATTCCATTGAAAGAGAATTTCTTTTGAACAAAGAAAAATATTCTTCGGCTTTCAGTCATAGAAAATATCATTTACTTCAAAAAATATTGTTTGAATTAAATAATATTTTTTGATTTAAACAATATTCTTGGATGTACAGAAGATACTTCAATTTAGAGAAGATTTCTTCATTAAAAAAAGATTGCTTGATTCACACGAGGTTCATAAAAAAAAAAGATTTTTTGATTCAAATGAAATTTCATTCAATCAAAAAAAAAAGTATTCTTTGGCTCTCAGTTAAAAAAAGATTTTTCGAGTAAAGAATTGGTTTCATTCAAAGAAGATTCTTTTATTCAATGTAGATTCTTCTGTCCATAGAAGATGATTTGATTCAAAGAAATGTCTTCTGATTCAACAAAGATTTGGTGATTCAAAGTAAATACTTCGATTCAAAGAAAATTATTTCATTCAAAAAAGATTGTTCGATTCAAATAAGATTCTTTGATACCGAAAAGATTCTATGATTCAGACAATATTCTTTGATTCAAAGAATATTCTTCCATTCGAAAAAAGATTGCTTGATTCAAATAAAATTCTTCCAAAAGGAGATTCTTCGATTAAAAGAGAATCGTTTTTGAACAAAGAAAAGTATTCTTTGATTTCCAGAAGATTTCTTCATTTGAAAAAAGATTGCTTAATTTAAAGAAAATCTCATTAATTCCAAGAAAAGTATTCTTCGGCTCTCAGTCAAGGAAAAGATTTGCGAGTAAAAAATTAGTTTGCTTCAAAGAAGAATTTTTCATTCAGAGACATGGCTTTTGATTCAAAGAAGATTTTGTGATTCAAAGTAAATTCTTTAATTGAAAGAAGATTATTTAATGCAAAACAGATTGTTTGATTCAATTAGAATTTTTTGCTACCAATAAGACTCTTCGAGTCAAACAATATTCCTTGTTCTAAAGAAGGTTTCGTGATTCAAAAAAAGATTGCTTAATTCAAATAAGATTCTTTGAAAAAAAAGAGAATTTATTTTAATCAAAGAAAGGTTTTCTTTGACTCTCAATCAGACACAAGATTTGTCGATTAAAATTAATTTATTTATTCAAGAAAGGTTCCTCCATTGAAAGTAGATTCTTTGATTTACAGAAGATTTTTTGATCCAAAGAAATGTCATTCGATTTGAAGAAGATTATTCCATTAAAAAAAACTGTTCAATTTAAAAAAGATTCTTGCTTGATTGAAATAAGCTTCTTAAAAAAAAAAATATTTTTCGATTAAAAGAGAATTTCTTTCAAACAAAGAAAAATATTCTTTGGCTCCCAGTAGAAGAAAAAATTTGTTGAATGACAAAATTTGTTTGATTCAAAGAAGATTCAGAGTGAATCCTTTGATTTTAAGAATATTGTTCGATTTAGAAAAAATTGTTTGATTCACATAAGATAATTTGATACCAAGATGATTCTTTGTTTCAAACAATATTCTTTCACTTAAAGAACATTTTTCCATTAAAAAGAAGACTGCTCGATTCAAATCTTTGATTTACATAAGATTTTTTCATTCAAAAAAATATTGCTTGAATCAAATGAGATTCTTTGAATCGAACAATGTTCTTTGATTTAAAAAAGATTTCGCATTCAAAAAAAGATTGCTTGACTCAAATAAGATTCTTGAAAAAAGATTCGTCGATTGAAAAAGAATTTGTTTTGATCAAAGAAAATTCTTGTTAGGCTCTGAGTCATAGAAGATATTACTTGATTCAAAAAAGATTGTTTGAAATAAGATTCTTTGATCCTAAGAAGATTCTTTGACTTAAAGAAGATTCTTTTATTCCGAAAAAGATTGCTTTATTCAAATAAGATTCCTTCAAAAAATAGTGTTCGATTGAAAGAGAATTCTGTCATTGAAAAGAAAGTATTCTTTGTCTCTCAGGCATAGAAAAGATTATTCGATTCTGAAAAGATTGAAATTCAAAGAAGATTCTTCATTTAAAAAAATTTATTTCAATGAAAGATTGCATGATTTAAAGAAATTACTCGTGATTTAAAGAAGATTCTTCCATTCAAAGAAGATTGTTTCATTTCAAGAAGATCTTTTGGCTTAAGGGCTTTCTTATTTGAAGGATATTTTCCGATTTAAAAAAGATAGTTCGATTGGAAGATTTCTGTGAATCAATGTAAAATATTAATCGGCTCTTATTCAAAGAAAAGTTTTATTATTAAAAAAAATTGTCTTTCACTCAAAGAAAAGTATTCTTTGGCTCTCAGTCAAAGAAAAGGTGGTATGATTTAAAGAAATTTATTTCGATTCAAAGAAGATTCTTTCTTTCAAAGAAGATTCTTTCATTTCAGGAAGATTATTTAGTTCGAAGACTGTGTTATTCAAAGAATATTCTTTGATTCACGAAAGATAATTTGCTTCAAGTGAGATTTGTTGATTGAAAGAAAATTCATTGAATCAAAGAAGATTGCTTTGAATCCAAGTAAAACATTTATTGGCTATCATTAAAAAAAAAAAAATTTCAAGAAATTTCGTTTGGCATAAAGAATATTCTCTAACATGAAAAATTTCTTTCCATTCAAAGAAGATGCTGTTATTTAAAGAAAATTCATTGATTTCAAGAAGATAACATTGTTTAAATAAATATTCTTGAATTTAAAAAATCATCCTTAATTCCAAAAAATTTATTTTTATATCGAGAGGATTCTTCAATTCACGGAAGATCAGTTAATTCAAGAAAGATTGTTTGATTCAAAGAAAATTTCTTCTTATCTTTCTATCTGGTTCATGCTGGTGTTTTGATGAAATTAGAAGGGAAAAAATTATCTTTGAAGGCGGCGAGAGCTTCAGTTGGAAACCAGTGATTCTACATAGATCAGGGGGGTGAATTCAAGGAAGATTCATCGATTCAGAGAAAATTTCTTTGTAATTTTCTATCTGATTCCGGGCAAATATTTTTTTGAGTGATCATTGTAAACTGTTGTAATTAGGACGATATTAAACAAAAAGTGCTAACTATTTTTGAAGGTGGCAAGAGCCTCAGCTGGAAGCCAGTGATTCTATAGTCAGATGACGAGGGTGAAATTCAAAGAAGATTCTTCGATTCTTGATACAAGGAAAATGTTTTCCTAAGTTCAGTACTGATGTTGTGATAAAGTTAGAAGGGAAACAAATTTCTAACTATTTTTGAAGATGGCGAGAGCATCTGCTGGAAGCCAGTGATTTCACAGATTTATATAAGGAGGGTGAAGTTAAAAGAAGATTCTCTAATTCTAAGAAAATTTCTTTTTGCCTTTCTCTCTGATTTAAGATACATATTTCCTTGAGTGATTGTTGTGATCTATTATAATTAGGACAGTATTTAAAGAAAAGAAAATGTATTAATTATTGTTGAAGGTGGCGAGAGCCTCAGTTGGAAGCCAGTGATGCTAGTCAGGTAAGGTGGGCGAAGTTCAATGAAGATTATTTGCTTAAACAAATTTCTTCGAATGTCTTTCTTTGATACAAGGACAATATTTTCCTGAGTTTAATACTGATGTTGTGATCAAATTATAAGGGAAAAAATTTCCTAACTATTTGTGAGGGTGGCGAGAGACTCAGTTGGAAGCCAGTGATGATACAGTCTGATAAATAGGGTGAAATTCGAAGAAGATTCTTTGAAACGAAGAAAATTCCTTTGTGTCTTTCTGTCCGATTCAAGACAAATATTTTTCAAGTGATTGTTGTAATCTGTTGTGATTAGAACAATATTAAAGTCAGTTGGAGATCCTAGATCGTCAGATAAGGAGGGTGAAATTTAAAGAAGATTCTTCTACTTAAAAAATTTCTTCAAGTCTCTCTCTTTGGTAGAAGTCGAATTATTTTCTAAATTAAATACAGATGTTGTGATGAAATTAGAAGGAAAACATGTACAAACTATTTTTGAAGGTGGCGAGAGCCTCAGCTGGAAGCCAGTGATTCTACAGTCAGATAAGGATGGTGAAATTCAAAGAAGATTCCTCGATTCAAAGAAAATTCCTTTGTTCCTTTCTCTCCGATTCAAGACGAATATTTTTCAAGTGATTGTTGTAATCTTTTGTGATTGGGACAATATTAAAGTCAGTTGGAGATCCTAGATCGTCAGATAAGGAGGTTGAAATTCAAAGAAGATTCTTCTACTTAAAAAATGTCTTCAAGTCTCTCTCTTTGATAGAAGTCAAATTATTTTCTAAGTTGAATACTGATGTTGTGATGAAATTAGAAGGAAAAAATGTACTAACTATTTTTGAAGGTGGCGAGAGCCTCAGCTGGAAGCCAGTGATTCTACAGTCAGATAAGAATGGTGAAATTCAAAGAAGATTCTTTGATTCAAAGAAAAATTTTTTGTGTCTTTCTCTCCGATTCAAGACGAATATTTTTTAAGTGATTTTTGTAATCTGTCGTGATTAGAACAATATTAAAGTCAGTTGGAGATCCTAGATCGTCAGATAAGGAGGGTGAAATTCAAAGAAGATTCTTTGAAACGAAGAAAATTCCTTTGTTTCTTTCTCTCCGATTCAAGACGAATATTTTTTAAATGATTGTTGAAATCTTCTGTGATTAGGACAATATTAAAGTCAGTTGGAGATCCTAGATCGTCAGATAAGGAGAGTGAAATTCAATGAAGATTCTTCCATTAAAAAAATTTCTTCAAATCTCTGTCTTTGATAGAAGCCAAATTATTTTCTAAGTAATCTTTTTTGATTAGGACAATATTAAAATCAGTTGGAGATCCTAGATCGCCAGGTAAGGAGGGTGAAATTCAAGGAAGATTCTTTGATTCAAAGAAAATTCCTTTGTGTCTTTCTCTCCGATTCAAGACGAATATTTTTTAAGTGATTTTTGTAATCTTTCGTGATTAGGACAATAATAAAGTCACTTGGAGATCCTAGATCGTCAGATAAGGAGAGTGAAATTCAATGAAGATTCTTCCATTAAAAAAATTTCTTCAAATCTCTGTCTTTGATAGAAGCCAAATTATTTTCTAAGTAATATTTTGTGATTAGGACAATATAAAAGTCAGTTGGAGATCCTAGGTCGTCAGATAAGGAGGGTGAAATTCAAAGAAGATTCTTTGATTCAAAGAAAATTCCTTCGTGTCTTCCTCTCCGATTCAAGACGAATATTTTTCAAGTGATTGTTGTAATCTGT
>CAKNXH010002035.1:893197-914362 GCA_932178445.1 Andricus quercusramuli | reverse complement strand
ATTGTATTATCAGCATCCAATGGTGACATTTTTGCAATATTAGAGCATAGCGGGGTTCTTCGCGGAATATATTCGACAAATAAAACTCATGCGAGAATCAAAATAAATATAATAAGCGGCGAAGTTGATAATTTGACCCCAGATGAGATGCGATATTGTCCAGTAGGCAAACGAAACCCAATCTTCCCCTACAATTTTATTAAAGCTTTAGCCAATGACGATTCACTACATTTCGACCGGAATTCTAATAGCGAAAGTAACCCTGGTACTTCTTCTTCTTCTGACAGACAACATTCACCTGACCGGACTCCTCCTCAGGAGCCTCCTCTTCATGCCGCTGGCAGGTCGTCTCCTGGGTGGCCACCTTCGCCTGAAGTACTTGGATATACACTTGGACAACTTGGATACATTCGGCTTATTCCCCGCACAAATCAGAACCTACGATTCGAATTTCGAAGATACGTTTTTCCTGCTGGTTACCCAATTAGATTGCGAACAGAAGGAACTAACTATATTCCTTTGCCAATCCAAGAGCAGATTGTATTATCAGCATCCAATGGTGACATTTTTGCAATATTAGAGCACAGCGGGGTTCTTCGCGGAATATATTCGACAGATAAAACCCATGCGAGAATCAAAATAAATATGATGAGCGGCGCAGTCGATAAGTTAACTCCAGATGAATTGCGAGATTGTCCAGTAGGAAAAAATCATCCAATCTTCCCCCAAACTTTTATTAAAGCTTCAGATAATTACGATTCACTGCAGGCAAAAACGAATCCTCATAGCGAACCTAATCCTGGATCTTCTTCTTGTGTACGACAACATTCACCTGCCCGAACTTCTCCACAGTAGCCTCCTCGTCATGCCAGGTCCACGTCTCCTACGGGCAGGCCTTCTTCTAATGAAATACCAGGATTTGCACTTAGGCAATTTGGATATATTTGCCTTATTCCTGAGACAAATCAGCACCGGCAATTCCAGTTTCGAAGATACTTTTTTCCAGCCGATGAAGAAATTCGATTGTTTGTAGGAAATGGTAAATTTGTACCCACGCAAAACCAAGAATATAGTGTGTTATCAACATCCAATTGTGACGTTTTTGTGATACTGGAGTATACTGGGATTCTTCGTGGAATATAATTATAAGAAAGATAGAAATCATTCAAGAATGAAAATATATATGATAAGCGGTGACGTTGAGACTGTGACATCAGATTACCTGAGGGAATGTAATGTTGGTAGATATTATACAATCTTTCCAACCCTTTTTCATGAAAGTTGTTGCAAATTGCGATTGACTGCAGACTGTGTATCATTAATTCAATAAGAAAATTGTAAATTGAAACATAATAATCCTTGCGACCTTAAGTTGGATCAAAATTAAATTAAAGCATTGAAACAACATTGTATTTTTTTCTTCGATTTCTCATTTGAATAATTGTTTTGGAAAATTTTATGTCAATGCAAATAAGGATTTTCCGCGTGCGAGATTATAATTTTCAATATTGAAAACCTGTCAAGGAGCTGTAATTAATTTAATAATTTGTTCAATTTTGTGGGATCGTGATTACGATCCTGTTAATTCAAGGTGTTTCTTTTTTCGGCTGCCATATTACCATTAAATATCAATGATGAAAAGGGTTTCCCGTTGAATAACTGACGCACTGACTCTAGTTTTGATTCTAATGTACTCAAATTGGTAGAAAATGAAATGGAAAATAGATGGCAAAATTTCAAAGGATTCCAGAAAACGAAAGCGATTTCATATTTGACTTACCCCAAATTATAACCAGCGTCACATTTCATTCGCCCGGGGGAAGGAAGGAGTGGGCGAGGATTACATTTCCCGTTCTTTGGAAAGGATGTAACTCCTCCTCTTGGCTTCTAATCGTTTGTTCACATAGGAAGGACCTTGGGAGATAAGGAAATGCAACCACGAGGACGGTACGTAACAGACCCACCCTGGATATTTTGGTTATTTTTCTCAAAAACTGGGTCAAAATGAAGAGTCCTTTCCAATGCTAGTTGGGTTGAGAATTTTCTTCCGGTAAAATTTGTTACATATGTTACCATAAAACATTGTCCAAAGAATATCTAGCCCAGCATCTAGAAGTTGATTAGCTGATATCCTGCAGC
Organism: Andricus quercusramuli; assembly: GCA_932178445.1. Lineage (NCBI taxonomy): Eukaryota > Metazoa > Arthropoda > Insecta > Hymenoptera > Cynipidae > Andricus > Andricus quercusramuli. Next base: position 912,223 of record CAKNXH010002035.1, on the reverse strand, counting down.
TATCCAATCCGGCTCCCATCATTCTCAGCATTTGATTCAAAGTGTTCGTGTAGTTTATTTATGGCACACGTTCTTTAATTTGAATGAACGTCACTGCAGTAATGTTTGCATCAAGCTTAAGCTGATTAAGCTGTCTTTCTGGATTTTCTTCTCTCAGATGTATTTGCTCGAGATCAGCTCTCAAAACATGGATTTGTTGCACAACGAGGTGAGATAAATTCTTTCGGGCATTATTTACCTCGTTCAATTATGTGTCTAATAGTTGCTCATCATCATAGGTGACAAGCCATGAAACAGGTCTAATTATTCCTGGCAGAAATACTAGCATCGGAGTTGCTCTACGTCTTCTGATGTTCGTCGCTAGGTTTTGTGAATGAAGGTTTTGGTCCTACGTTCCAGTTTTTGCATCTCGAGTCAAACGTCCTTCAAATGGTTTTCAGCAACATTATGTTTCCTATTCAATTCGTAAGATCCGAACATGTTAATGCCGTCTTCGTCGTATGTCACTCTGCGATTCTCCAGTAGAGATTTGTTTCTGTCGCAGTATGTCTCAAGGAAATTCTGATCTTTTTTTACGTTCATGAAAATAGTGAGTCCTCAGATACTAACATTTCTTCACATAAGTCCCTTCCTCTCGTAGTAGATTCTGGTACTGCTGGCAAGGGAAGTGATCATGGAAGGATGTTCGCCCTGTCTAAAGCCGTTCGCTGCGTATACATCACATAGAAGCATCCAAATACAATGACCATACATTTTAGGACATTTGAACAGTTCTCCTTTTATTTTCTTCCCTATGAAGAATGCTTGCGCTTAGATACTCTTCAAGTTATTTAATTTAAGATATATCAATTGAAATGTAGTTATACCTCTAATTGAATTACATTTGATTACAGTATAGGATTTACTTAAGGGTAAGAGCAGTGAATACGCATGAAAGAAAGCATCAGCATGTGTTTCAGTATTTGCACCGCCCTTATTTTTGGGTTGCGATGGCCAAGATTTTAATCCCCACCACAGAATCATTTCAGAATAAAATTATCCTGTATTTCTTCAGTAGACAATGCTTGGAAATAACTATCGAAGTTATTTTGTAGTGAATTGTATCACCCCCTGAATAAATTGAGGAAAATTGTGGAGAGAAAAAGAAACATTCGATCAGTGCACCAACCCGGAATTACTTGAAACAAGATAATTCTTGAGTAATCATGGACTTTATTTAATTTATTCGAATTGATTATATTTTCAATCTTTTGTTTATTTTATAGCTTTAGTTCTAATTCCTGTGCTTAACTTGTTTCACAAAATACTCTAAGGTTGGCCTAATGTTTTGTAGATTGCTAATCATGATTATACAGTTACTTTATGTAGATGAAGAAAAATAATACATTTTTTTCATTCTTTTAACCGGCTGACATCTTAAATACCTCACGCTTGTCGGCATGTTTTATAAATCGCGAGGCTCATCACTTTCTAGAATTATATTATGATAATCGGTTGGTGCTTCGACCTTGTATGGATCATGACGATTCTTTGAATATCGTTTAATCAGACGAGTAGGTCATGCGAGTAGGTACAACAGGTCTCTAGGTGGTCTTCAGATGGAAACGAGGTAGGAACCCGTGCGGTTCTTCTAAAAACTAGTTCGAAGGGAGTAAACTCCGTCACTTGATGAATCGATGTGTAGTACGTAAACATGGCGTGATGTTTGATGTCATCTGTTAACATTATATGGCTTCTCTCCAGGGATCTATTCGTTCGAGGACGTTACCCGGAACTCGACAATCTTTTTATGTTAAAAAGTTGTTTCATTTTCCTCATAATTTCACTCACAAAGGCTTTTGAGCACTCAGGATGCACTTCCGGTCACCGTGGTGAGAGAAGAGGTGAGTTGCAACGGAATGGATACAACTTTGCAATACTTGCTGAAGTTGTCCTACGTAGTTAGTATACGCCGGTTCCAATTCGGGGTCCTATGGAGCTTTCCTACAATGTCAAGTTACACTTTGTCAAATACGCCGAATGGTGTATCGGTAATCTCCATTGGTTCGTACGTGAGGGCTCCATCAGTTTATTCTTCAGACAACTACACAAATTTTGTATATAGTTATTTATTTGGTCCAGCAGGCCGCGCCATGTGAATCGTTCTCGGACGCGCCTACACGTTTTTGGCAAGCCTAAGTTTCTATGGACCTCTCGTTGAAATGGTTTATTGAAGTCGCCGGCCTTCTGCCGTGATTTTTGATGTTTTTCGAAAACCTTTGAGAAGCTGCTCACTTTGAGCGTGAATTCGTCATCATGAAATTCTCCACAGGAATCTTGCTTTTTCAATTTTTGCAAAAGTTCTTCTTCATTTTCAACGTCAGAGACAAAAGTGCAAGGAATCTGAATGACAGAATCAATACCTCCATTAACGCAGAAGCAGGATTGTTGATCTGCAAGTGATTTTTTAAACTTTTTTTATTGATTCTTCTAAACCTTCCAGATTAAGTCCATGAATCTCCTCAATATCGCTGTCTTCGGTGTCCACCTGAGGTGGGCTGATATCCACTATGACTTGTTGCGGAGTTGTAGGGTCCTTATGATGAAAACTTGAAGATTCGGTCTAGAAGGTGCTGGTTCCTTGTGCGGAATCTTGCTCCGTTCCATATTTCGCCAGTTTATCCGCTTCATCATTTCCTTCTATCCCTTGGTGGCCAGGAATATAAATACATGTCAGCTGTGAGGGTTCTGAAGCCGATTTAATCCTAAGAATTCGTCTTTGTTGGCAAAGGGAATTCTTGTCGCAGTTTCCCAGCTGTTCTCTTCTTGTTAAGGCATCCAGACATTTGCGCTGTCGATGAAGAACTTGGAATCTGTAATAATTCTAAGCTGTTGGATTCCCGTGCCTGTGACCCTCGAAGCGGCTACCATGGCCGCTTTGATTTCTGCCGGGTTGATTGTTTGGCGTCCTGTGACTGCTTCCGAGACGTTTAGGGGATAGTTCTTGCTAAAGCAGATGTCAATTCCAGCTAGGGGGTGGCCTTCCGAATCAGAAACCCTTGCCACGTCGATGCATATATCAACGTAGGGATCGCATCACGGAGGTATCCATGGAGCCTCTGCGGGTAAATGCTGGGGTGCGCTTCTACGTGGGTCATTGCTTTTGGAGGGTCGATTACGAAGGTTATTATTACCTACTTCGGATGATGATTCCGATAGAGAGGACTCATCACCGGAAAAGGGCGTTTTTTTATTTTGAGTGTAGGACAGCGATTTCGCAGTCTTGATGCAATTGAGATTCGGTTCATGTTAGGTGCCTTTAAACTCCCCGGAAGTCGGAAACTGTCGTCAAGGTTTAGAACTGGCCTTGTCTTCTTCCTCGGATTCAGCTGATGTCCTGCTTGGAGTTTGGTACTTTTGTGCGATTTCTTGGTCGTTGGGTTCGTAGGTAGCTTGGGCAGACTAGTCGGTTTCGGTTTACTAGGTTTGAACTGGGTAGATTTCACGATGTTCAGATTTTTCTGAGTTGCCGCGAGGGGTTGTGAGTCCTTCCACACGGTGGAGGGGAAGGGGTGGTTTTCTCGGATTGTATTCTAAGTACATCACCGTTGGATTGCTCGTCGAGCACTGGATTTTGAGACAGGGCCTCGAACCAGAGATTTAATTTTCCTATCTTGTATTCGAAAATGAAATCGTAGTTATTTAATGTGATTCGTCACTTAAGAAGTCTGGTGCCCAGATCCTCCAAGCCGAAAGGCTCCCTCCTTATCATATGTTGCTTATTTCACAAGCGCTCATTGCCTTTGTGTAATAGGCGATATGCATGTCCATCCCGTCCTTTTCTTGTGATAGGATGGCTCCCACAGCCTACTTCGAAGCATCTGTGGTGAGTTTAAATGCTTGTTTGAAATCCGAATATCGAAGGAAATGCTCTCGAAACAGGTAATTTCGGATTTCATTAAAACTTCAATGATTACATCATTTCAAATGAAATCTCATTTCTTCGTTGTAAAGAAGATTTTTGAATTGGCATTAGTGTTGATAATATTCATTTTTGTTCTACAATTAATTGAGAAAAATATTATTTCTTCATAATATTAGAAGGTGTTTCTGGTTTGAATCGTGTGAAAAACTGGTAATCTTGCCGACGCGACGTTTCGTGAACATTGAAGTTCACTAAACTGAACTGAGAAGTGAACTGCAATGTACACGAATCGCCGGCAAGATACGTATTTTTGGACACAATTCGAACCCGAAATACCTTCTTTTATTATAATAAATCGTCGTGGAAGTATTATATCTATTATAATTTCTTTGGCTAAGCTTTCAACTCTCATATTGTTCAAATTTCTCTTTTTTTGAAGATTACTTTGTTTAACGTAACTTGTAACTATTTTATTTTGTGTTCGAAATTGATTTTTCTAAATAAGAATTGATTTTTTCTAGTTCAAACTTCAACTTGTTGACTAAAAATTCATGTATTTCGTTTGGAATTCTTCTTTTCAGTTCAAAATTAACTACTTGGTTCAGAATTGAACTGCGTTTTTAAAAATGTATTTTTTAGATGGTTTATTCTTTTAGTTGAGGATTGTGCGATTTGGTTGGAAGTTCAAGTACTTTTGTAAACAAAATTTGCTTTCGATTGTTTATGTAATTGTTTGATTAAATATATATATATATATATATATATATATATATATATATATATAAATAAACACACAGATTATTCAAGAAATATTTTTTGAATACAGAGTAATCCGGATATTTCGAAGTAATTCAGGTAATCCAAGTAATCCACTCATAATCCAGGGTAATCCATTTTTAATCCAGTTCAGTCGAAGCAGTTTAGATAATTCAAGCAACTAGTATGTAATCAAGAGTAATACGAATAATTAGGAGTAATTTACATTGTTGATCCGAATAGTTTGTAAATATATAGTTGAAAATATTTTTTTATTTAAAACTAATTTTTCAACTGAAAATTGTAAGTATTCCATTTTTAGTCGGAAATTTGTCTTTTTTAGCTGAAAATTAATTCATTTTCAACAATTTTTTTGTTTGTAGTAGAAAGGATGTATCTTTTTTATTTGAAAATTCAAATAGTTTGTTGAAAATTCTTATATTTTATTTTTATGTAATGCATAGTTATCCTATGCAATCCAAAGTAATCTCAGGTAATCTCAGTTCATCTCAATTTATTGTTAAAGTTTCGTGTCTCTGCATTTTTTCTTCCTGGAAATATACTTTTTCTAAAAAGCGTTTAACTTGCTCATTTTATGATATACCAATGGAATTAAGCGCAATTATAAAACTTTAAGCAAACATGATGTGATAATAATTAGCGATATGTCTACTGATACCAAAATGATTAATGATATTTTTCCTCAGCTTTATTTCGTGACGGTCATGTGATTTCTCCATCTCTAGATGTTTACCCATTAAAACCATAAGCTTACACAAGTCACTTACAACTGACATGTATCTATCAGTAATGCTCACATGAAGACTGTTGACAAAACGTGGCAGTTCCGTGAAAAAAATTTCCACGGTGCGAATTGACTCATAGCGATCTGATGACGATTATTATACATAGCAGTACAAATATTCCAGAATTCTCAGTCAGAATTCACGAAATCTATTAAATACCAAGAAAAGGAAAAGGAAAAATGAAGATCGCCAGCTACATTCTAATTCTTACATTTTCGGTTCATCTGGATTTTGTTGGTAAGTTTAATCAGGCTGAACAAACTAATAGTTTTTATATTTGTATCCACTATCTGAGGCCAATGAATTCTCTCCTACGATGTTTCTGACCTTTTGCATGTTGTTGGAAATGAAATTTTTCATGTATAGGTATTTTTTGGAACTTTTCCATTCAACTATGATGAAATAAAAGAATTTCAAAAATGATTAGAAAGTACATGCAGAACAAATAAAAGTATTCCAAAATATAGGAGACGTGACTATTTTTACGATTATTTCAAATCAGACTTTATCGCTTCGGAGCATCCTCTCATTTTGTATTATGAAAAATTAACCAGGAGCGTTAGCGGATATTTTCTAAATAGTAGATTATGTGCCAAGTAGAGAAGAACAGCAATTGAAGATTCAAAATTTTTGTTTAAATTTCATGAACATTTATGTGAAGGGTTTTCAAAATCTCTGATTATTATTATTCTAAACTCAAAATCACAAAATCCAATATCGCTGATCCAATATGGGTTCAAAAGCAGCTAAAGCAATTTCGAAGAAAAGAAATTTGGAATTAGAATGCTTAATATCATTTTATTTTACACACAGACAGATTTAGAAGCAATGAAACCATTTCAAAAATTATCAGTAATGTATAGATTATACGACATTAGACTTTTCTATTAGAAATATTATGAATATTATAATTTTTTTATTATTATTTCATTAAGCCATTTCCCTTTCGGGGTAGGCGTGACTCGCTCGGTTGGAAAACAGTAGTGTTGGGAAGGAGGTATATATTTTTCAGATTGATGTAGTATTTTCATCTTATCCATTAAATTAACACTTTCATTCCACAACACTGCTCCCATCCAGGTTGCTGATCAATTTTTCTAGTGATCACCCCGTATGCAGAGCTTCACAAGTTTGTTATGTGAGGGGCCCATTAGTATCCAATGTCTCTTGTTTCAGACGTCATTCACGTTACTCACATTCTTTTTATAAACTATTCGATGCCACACTGCTCTGTCCTGGCATACTTCTCTAACTTCCTTCACGTCCATGCATTTTTTCATGCTAGTTCTCCTGTTTTTATGGCTTCTCATGTTTTCGGATTGAGGTCTCATTCACACATTCTAACCATTCTTTCCGCGGCCTGCCTCTAGGCATACTGTCATTTACTTTACATTTATACACTTGTTAAGTTAGACGTTCATCTTCCATTCTTTCAACATGTTCCAACCATCTTAACTGATTTCTTTCCCATGCGTCAAGTATTGTTTCTTTTGCACCACACTCTTGGAGGATTATTTAGTTTCTCACTTTGTCCATCAGTGTTTTTCTGCAAATTGTGTGCAGAGGTTTCATGCCAATCGCTTTAATTTTACTATTATCCTTTTCTCGACAGGTCGATGCCTCGCTAACGTATAGCACAGTCGACACAAATATAGAATTATCCACTGCCATTTCATCTTTCTTTGATATATTTTTACTTCTGAGAATAGATTCTGCACTACTGATAAACTTCTGACCCTCGTGTATGCGCCTATCTAATTCCCCATCTATCTTCCCGTCACTAGTGATTAGGCTATCTAGATATATCTACATATCAAATCGTTCCAATCTCTCATCATTTAGGACAATGTTGCACATTGTTTCCTCACCTTTTCTTTCAAACACTATGATTTTTGTTGGAATGGAAGCTTCTAATGTGTCCCCTAAGGGTTTAAGTTTTTCTTGTATCTCTTCCCTATTCCTTCACACACCCCCCACACACATACTTGATGGTGGGAGGGGGACCTACAGTTTAAGGTGGGTTCCGAACCACCAACAGCAACAACCTTAATTATTTAGAGAACCTTTTTCTCCAGAGGTACCGGTCCCACGACTCTCCGGAGATGAACAACTCCCTTGCTAGGCAAGTGTTCACCGCATGGGCCACCGAGGTTCTTCCAGAGTGCGAGGCGGGAATCGAACCCGCAAGCCGACGGAGTGGGTCCAAAGCCTATGCCTTAACCCCCACGACCATCGTCCCACTCTATGATTTTTTTATTTACGTTAATTTTGAGGCTCATGTTCTTCATGCTTGTATTTAGTTTTCTCAACATTCTTTGCAAGTCTGTGATGGATTCTGCTATAACAACCTTGTCATCCGCAAAAGCTGAACCACGTACCCTCACTGTCTTGAGTTCCACATCTTCTTCGTCCAAGTGGGCTATGAGGACATAACGCATCCTTGTTTAACGCCGTGGATAATATCCAACCAGTCACTCAGTTTCTCACTAACCCTGACGCTCGCTTTGTTACCTGCATATATTTTTTTGTATTGCTTGTAGAAGCCATCCATTGTCTTTGTGCTCTTTGAGGTGTTCCCAAAGTTCACATCTATCCACCTTGTCAAATGCTTTTTCTAGGTCAACAAACGCACAAAAAACTTTTTTTCCTACGTTCGAAATTTTTTCTGTGATCTGTCTCAAGCTAAATATTTGAACCGTACATGATTTCCCTGGCATAAATCCACTTACATAGATCTCCCCATATCTTTTTCTCTATTATTTTCATTACCCTACGAATAAGAATTTTTTAGTATATCTTACCTACGGTATATAATGAGCTTATACCTCTGTAATTATTGCAGTTGCTTTTATATCCTTTCCTTTTGTATATTGGTACGATAATCGCTTTTCTCCACTCGTCTGGGACTTCCCCCATCTCGATACATGAATTTATTAATTCGCACAGCCTTGTGAGATATGAAATCGCCACCCTATTTCAGCATTTCAGCGCTAATACTGTCTACACCAGCAGCCTTACCGTTTTTTCAGTTTTTAATTATATCTCTAACCTCTGTGACATAGACCTTCTCAATTGGGGTTTCTGATGCATTATGTTCTATGTCGCAGTTCTTTTGTTCCATAGCTTCACCTCCTAATGATATTTCTTTGAAAAAGTCTTTCAAAGCGTCTAGTATCCCGTCTGTACCATATAGCATTTCACCTTTGCTGTTTCTCATGCTGACAAATTCTGTATTTTTACTTCCCTTCATCTTTTTAAATATTAGTTTCTTACTTCCTTTAAAGTCGTTTTATATTTTCTTCGCTTCTTCTGTTCTGATTTCATAGCTTCTCTCCGTAACTAGTCGTTTAACCTTCCTATTTTTGTGTCTGTAATCATTTTTGAGACCTATTTTTCTACTCATCGCTAAGACCCGTGGTGTTCAACGTTCTCTTGTGCGCTTCTCTGTTTTCTTGTCGGGTTGCCTCAAACTGGATTGAGCTGTTTTTTACATTTTTTTGTATAGTGCGCTGTTGCGTTAGTGGCTTGGAATTGGAACGATTGGAAAGATCCATGGATCTGTTTTGCCGGTGGAGAGTTGGGTGTGGGTCCATGCTCGGGACTCATCAGCTCTGCATCCACTCGTGATTTTCTCTTTAAGACTAACGCGTGGTTCTGTTTCGTCGTGCTCCTAGTTACTTTCAGTGGGACACGTAAGGGAAGTTCAAATATGATTGAAGGACAGATTTTGTCAAGGCTACTGTCCCTGTGGGATTTGTATTCAAATACAATGTTTTAATGCTCGCCTTCAACAGTCTAAGAAATTACGGATATATAGAGGATATAGATGTTAGGTTGGCGGCAGTTAAAGATTGCGGAAGATAGCACAACTACTTGAATCATGCCTCCGCTCATTTTGAAGTAATGGTCAATGTTAAATGTCCTAAAGTTCTCCAATTCTCGATGTCCCTTCTTGTCCATCGGTGATGTTGATTCCGAGGAGGTAGTACATATAATGGAAATAAACATGAACACAAATCTCTTTGATCTTGCAGAGTTAAGTTCGCGGGATGATTCACCTCATGTACTTCCTCCTAAAAAAAGGTGGCAATCTTCTTCAGGCCAATCTCCTTCGAGCCACCAACATCAACAAGTTGTGTATGGTAAGTAACTTTATTTTTGAAGTAACTCGTTACAGATACGTTACACAGCATATCAACTCGTTGCAGTTCCTTTACTTGAAGAAGTAACATAAATTTGTCTAAAATGTACTATAAATGTTGCACCTCAATCAATTGATTTTCAAAATTTACAAAAAATACGCTATATTTTCATATGTGAAAAATAATAAGTTTGAATATAATTAACACAAGAGGATTACAATTGCCTCCACTACAGATCTGCATCTATTAACTATAATAATCTAGCAGTAATTTCTATTTTGAGAACGTGACACTTTATTAGTATATGTTATGCTACAATCTCATAAAATTCTCTTCAACAGAGAGTCGTTTCCTTGCATGGAAATATTTATCATATATATTGTTGTTACAAAATTGATATTTCAAGAGGAAATCATCCAGACTCTTCAATTGTTGATGAAAAATGAAGGTCAACGGATGTCGTAATTTTTCCTAAAACTGCTAAAAAGCCTACATCTACCATTGATAGAATTGATTATTCTTCATAATCTCTCTTGATTTATTATTTATAACAACTATTATAAATAAAAATTCTTAGTGGTCAGAATTAATTTGACAATTTTTTTTATCAATCTTTGAGACATGGTGGAACCTTGTACACTTTTGACATTTTCTCGTACAGCAAGCCATCATTCATTCACACCCTTGTGAACAATATACTCATATTTTCCATAAATCTACGCTCCCTCATAAGCCGAAATTTTGAAAAATTATTCGCGATAACCTTTCTTTTAAATTTAAATTTTGCCGCGAACTGTATAATTTTTCCTGTTAGCATTTTCAGTATTTGCTCCTTATTGTTCATAACTATTGTCACTAATTAAACCCCTCAATTAAGCAAATAGATTTTTCCAAAATTTTATAATAATCTTTGGTACAAAATAGAACTTTTCTTTCTCAGGATATTTTTTCTTACGAAGAGCCATTATTTCTTCACGGCCTGATAAACAATATATTTTTTTATAAATGTGTGCCCCCACAAGCACGAAGAGATATTATTTATAAAAAATGAATGTGATAAGAAAATATTATCGCTAATAATTTAAAAATTATGGCTTTTAGAGAGCATAGATTTGAAAAGAAAATTGTTTGAACGGCCGTGAAAAAATAATAGCTCGTCGTAGGGGAAGATATCATCAAAGTCAAGGCCATGAAAAATACATTGCTTATAAGGCTATGAATGAATAATGACTTGCTGTGAGAGGAAATGTCGCGAGAGTAAAAAATGTTATCTTGTGGGGAGGATTAGTAACGAAATTAAAAAAAAATCAATTCTGGTGATTGAGGGGCTCTATTAACAATAATTTTCATGAACAATTAAGCAAGAGAGTTCATGAGGAGTGAATAATATTATTAATGGTAGGTATAGGTTTCACAGCAGTAGGTATAGGTTTCACAACAGTAGGTATAGGTTTCACAACAGTAGGTATAGGTTTCACAACACTGACTGGCCCTAATGATTTTTTATTAACAAATGGAGAGAAGACGATTTCCTCTTCAAAATAGCAATTTTTCAACCAAAATTCTCGGAGAGAAGTTTTCATTCGATCAGAAGAATACTTTTTGCTTTCAAGAGATCTCGCCTCGATATAGACAATCTACAATTTGAAATTTGGATAATGACCAATTTGTAAAAAACAAAACATATTCTTACCATTCATAAAATCTATCACTTTTATCCCGAAAACAATCATTTCTCACGATTTTAAGAAAAATATAATTCTTAAACAAGTTATAATTGTTTGAATAATTGAAAATTATTTACGGAATACTTGGCAACTCGACTTTTGTCAATTGAAAATAATTGTTGAAGAGAAGCCAGCCTCCAGTCTATGACACACGACACAGAGAGAGAGAGAGCACTTAATGAATGTTCGAAGAGTAATCCTCACTCCGTAACTTTAAATTTTGGTACAGGAAAATGTCCCAAAAAATGAAAAATAGCAATTTTGTGTAGAACCCATGCTATAAACATTTTTTTCTAATTTTCCAGTCATTAATTATTTTTATTTCTAAGGTTTCAAGTTTTCAAGTACTTTTACGTAATTTTAAATTGTTCAAATAATTATTCTTGTTTGAATAACATATTTTGTTCAGAAAATCGTTAAAAGTTATCATTTTCTGGAAATTATTACACAATTTACTAATGTTATGAGTGATATTTGTTTGTTTAGGATATTTGGCAATTATCCAAACAATTTGTATAGGCTGTAAATCGTAGAAGAGTATTATTTTCTGGGATTGCTGATGCAGCAAATGAATTTTCAGAGTGAAAGTTTTTCGGAAAGACAGTTTTCCATTATTTGAAAAATTAATATCACTTGCTCCTTGTTTTATTTTAATGAAATTGATCTAAAAAACAACTATCCGTACTGAAGATTATGGTATAAGTTCTGAGATAAAAAAAAATACTGAATAGTTAGCGACACACATAGTGTCAGAGATTCGAAAAAATAGAATTCTCCACACAATTGATAAAATGAAATTTCAACACAATAGTTTAAGTTTGAAGTATGTATTTGAATTTTTAATCTCGAAGATTAGTTTACCACCAAAAAAGAAGAACTTAAAACAAAATATTTAAATTTACCGTAAGATTGTTAAATTGTGAACTAAAAATGATTAATTTTCAACCAAACAAGCGGATCCTCAATTAATAAAATTAATTTTTTTTAAAGTAGTTCGCCTGTCAACCTTGAAAAGTAGATTTCCCACAAATAAGTCGAAGAAGTCACACGCTGACTAAAATGAAATCTATCGTGGTTTCATTTCGAAAGTGAACTAGGGACATATCTCATTAAATCTAATGTATTGCAGTAGGTTATTGTCCTTTGCTCACACTTATTACGTGTGTATTTTTTTTGATTCAAGGTAAAAGCCTTGAAAATTTTAATTTTTGCTTCCTTTTTCGATTAGAATATTTAATTTGATTTGGACAGTACCAAATGAAGAAAACGTATTTTATCATCTTATTGTTTTTCTTTATTTCACATTAATTTTTCCCTGTAGTTCTAGATGATTGAAATAACTTTCTTTCTTATTTTTTTCTCATTTGCAAATGAGTTTTTGTTTCTAAATATAGTTCTTTGACATTATAATGATTTCTAAACCAAAATGGTACTGTAATTATATAGAAGTAACTAACGTGCATTCATAATCGGAATTATTTTGTTTTGAATTCAAAAGAATATAAAAGAATTCTATGATGTTTGTAAGAATCTCAGGTGATTTTCAACAAATTCAAAATAAATTCAGGAAATTAAAACAAAACTATGAGTTGTGTTGAATTCAAACGTAGTGAGCCGCAGTCATTCTTAATCTGACACTTTATGGCTCAACTTTCCTTTACAGAATCCATTACTTATGATATTAAAGTATTTTATTGCAAATCCTTTATTTCTTTTTGCAGAATTAGGTTCGCAGTCAAGCAGAGATTTCCTTGATACTCCACGCCCGGTTCACTGTCGCTCTTCTCCTTCTCGAGCTATGCCTCAGGCTTCTGAGGAGCATCCTGTTCGTTACAGAGACAGGTCGCCTCCTGGTAGCCCTCCTTCCCATAAAATACTTGGATACGCACTTGGACAACTTGGATACATTCGGCTCATTCCCTACACAAATCGGAATTTACAATTCGAATTTCGAAGATACGTTTTTCCTGCTGGTTACCCAATTAGATTGCGAACAGAAAAAACTAACTATATTCCCTTGCCAATCCAAGAACAGATTGTATTTTCGTCATCCAATGGTGAGATTTTTGCACTATTAGAGTATAGCGGCCTTCTTCGTGGAATATATGCGTCACATAGATCTCATGCGAGGATCAGAATAAATATGATAAGCGGCGCAGTTCATAATTTGACTCCAGATGAAAAGAGAGATTGTCCAGTGGGCAAAGGTCACCCAATCTTGCCCTACAATTTCATTGAAGTTCCAGCAAAATACGATTCACTACAGTCCCAATGGAATTCTAAAAGCCAACGTAACCCTGGTTCTTCTTCTTCTGAGAGACAACAATCGCCTCACCGGACTTCTCCTCAGAAGCCTCCTCTTCATGTCGAAGCCCAGTCGCCTCCTGGGTGGCCGCCTTCTCCTAAAGTACTTGGATACGCACTTGGGCAACTTGGATACATTCGGCTTATTCCCCGCACAAATCAGAATCTACGATTCGAATTTCGAAGATACACTTTTCTTGCCGGTTATCCAATTAGATTGCTAACAGAAGAATACAGCTATAGTCCTGTGCCAGCACAAGAACATATTGTTTTATCATTATCCAATGGTGACATTTTTGCAATATTAGAGCATAGCGGGGTTCTTCGTGGAATATATTCGACAAAAAGAGGTTATCCGAGACTCAAAATAAATACGATAAGCGGCGCAGTTGATAAATTGACTCCGGATGAAAAGCGAGATTGTCCAGTGGGCAAACGTCACCCAATCTTTCCCTACAATTTCATTGAAGCTTCATCAAAAGACGACTCACTACAGTCCCAATGGAATTCGGATGGCCAACATAACCCTGGTTCTTCTTCTGCTGACAGACAAAATTCACCTGACCGGACTTCTCCTCAGAAGCATCCTCTTCATGCCGAAGCCTGGTCGCCTCCTGGGTGGCCGCCTTTTCCTAAAGTACTTGGATATGCACTTGGACAACTTGGATACATTCGGCTTATTCCCCGAACAAATCGAAACCTAAGATTCGAATTTCGAAGATACGTTTTTCCTTCTGGTAAACCAATCAGATTGCGAACAGAAGAGAAAAGCTATGTTCCCGTGCCAGCCCAAGAAAAGATTGTATTATCAGCATCCGATGGTGACGTTTGTGCAATATTAGAGTACAGCGGGGTTCTTCGCGGAATATATTCGATAAATAGAACTCATGCGAGAATCAAAATAAATATGATGAGCGGTGAAGTTGATAATTTGACCCCAGATGAATTGCGAAATTGTCCAGTGGGCACGCGTAACCAAATGTTCCCCTACAATTTCATTAAAGCTTCAGTAAATGACAATTCACTGCAGTCTGTATGGAATCCTCATAAGGAAGATAACCCGGGTACTTTTTCTTCTGACAGACAACATTCACCTGACCAAATTCTAATCAAATCAGAACCAACGATCTGAATTTCGAAGATACGTTTTTTTCTGCCTATGAACCAATTTGAATGCGAATAGATCATACGAACTATGTGCTTGGGCCAAACAAAGAATATATTGCATTATCCACATCCAATGGTAATGTTTTTGAAATATTCGATCATAGTGGGACTCTTCGTGGAATATATAGGACAAGCGAAAATCATTCGCGAATAAAAATAAATGTAATGGGCGGCGCAGTTGATAATTTTATCCCTGAAGAAATGCGGTATTGTCCAGTAGGCAAAAGTCACCCAATCTTTCCCTACAATTTTATTAAAAGTATAGTCTGAATGGAATCCTAATGGCGAACGTAACACTAGTTCTCCTCCTTCTGACAAACAACATTCATCTGCCCGGACTTCCTGTCAGTAGCCACCTCTTTATGCCAGGTCCAGTTCTGCTCCAGGCAGGACTCCTCCTCATGAAGTACTAGGATATGCACATAGAGAACTTGAATATATTCGGCTCATTCCCGAGCCAATTCAGAACCGGTAATTCAAGCTTCGAAGATGCTTTCTTCCCGCCGATTAAGAAATTCGTTTCCCTGTAGGAAATGGTAAATTTGTATCACGCTAAACCAAGAGTATATTGTGTTATCAACATCCAATGGTGACGTTTTTGCCACACTGGAGTATACTTGGATTCATTGGCAAATATATAAGAAATATAGAAATCACTTGAGGATGAAAATAAATATGATAAGCGGTGATGTTGAGAATACGCAATGAGATGAAATGAAGGAATGCCATGTAGGTAGATACTACCCAATCTTTCCAAACCTTTATACGAAAGTTATTGCAAACTGCGATTCACTGCAGACTGTCATTGATTCAATGCGAAAATTGTAAAATAAAACATAATTATCCTTGTAACCTGAAGTTGGATCAGAATTAAATTAAAACACTGAAACATTATTTTTTCTTTTTCCTCGAATTTTCATTTGAATTGTTATTTTTGACAATTTTATGTCAATGTAAATAACCAACTTTCACGTACGCGGTTATGGTTTTTGATATTAAGCACCCGTGAAAGAGATCTAATTACTATGATGTACTGGAGGGCAATGCTGCCAAATTATTTTCAGTAATTTATTTAATTTTGTGGGATCGTGATTACCATCTTATTAATTCAATACGTTTTCTTTTTCGACTGCTCTATTACCATTGAACCTCAATGACAAAAAGTGTTTTCTTTTAAATAACCGACGCACTGACTCTAGTTTTCACTTCAATGTATTCAAATTATAAGGAAATGGAATAGAAAACATATGGTAAAATTCCAAGGATTTCAAGAGAACGAAAGCGATTTTATATTTGACTTGCCCTAACTTATAGCTACTGCCACTCTCCATTCACTAGGGGGAAGGAAGGAGTAAGCAAGGATTAGATTTCTCGTTTTTGCGAAAGGATGCAATTTGTCAGGTTCACACCTTTCCCTGGACCGTTGCACTTGGTTGAGAACTGCACTGGGACCAATTCGCCGTTCCTATTCTGGGTGCAGTAAGCGGATTCGCAGAATTTAAGCATCCTTGACGGTGGGAACCGACCTCTGCTGGTTTCAAATTTAAATGGCTACACGTCTGTACGCTGTCTTGTCACATGAATTCGCGCTCTGTCTTCTACCGACTAAAGATCCAGAACCGTCAAACGTCCGTCCACAAATCTGTCTGTGCGGCCCAGCTTAGTTCCGCGTCTAGTGCAGACGGGCATGAGAAACCGTGTTTTTTTCGGATTCCGTAGCACTTCTTGTCAGTGCGTAGGTGAGGTAGGATATTTTTCCAAGCGCTGCTAATTTTGATTGGATGTTCATTGTCGAGCGATAATTTGGAAAGGAAGCATTACCATCATAACCATCATAACGTGACGCAAAGACACCTCTGATTAGTTTAATTCAATATTGTGTAATTATAATTTGTTTTTGATTGACTAATAATTATTGATGGTTTCCAATTTAGTGTATTTATTTCAGTAGTTTATAACTGTCAATTACCCTCAGTTCCTAATTTTGAAAATATTTCGTACAAGTGAGTAATTCTTGATGAGGCAACGGTAATTTAAATACTATTATTGAAGGTTAATTGTTTTAGCTCAGATCAGCTGTCCAAATAAATTGGTTGTTCACACAGAAAGGACACTGGGAGACAAGAAAATGCACCTACCGGGAAAATACATAACAAAACCACCCTGGACTTTCCTGTTATTGTTCTTCATAACGGGATCAAAGTGAACAGTTCTTTCCAATGATAGTTAGATTAGGGGGTATTTCTATTTGACCGTACCAAAAAATCGATATTTTTTTCTTTTGATTTTATGATAGTATATAGTGTGTGGAATTTGTACGCAAAGGGATTTCTTTGGTTCTGACTTTCTAACGAAGGTGCAGCAGGGTCAACTGCGAAGAGCGGAGAGTACTCAGCCGCACGCTGTGGAGGGCAGCCTTGGCTGTGACGGCAGGCAGGTCACAAATGTGTATAATAGAGTCATTGTTCTTCTCTAATAGGTTTTCCTTCCCCAATATGATGTTCTGAAAGCATTTACAGAATAATTCCTTGATGTGAAGCTCCTTGTTACTGTGTTCAACGACAAGTGATATTTCCGTTAGGTCTAAATGCAGGTTGGCTCATAAATGAACTCTGTAGATTGCAGCTTAACTGAAAGACTGGTTGAAATTTAGAACTCGAGTCAAACTCTTGAGTCAAACGTCCTTCAAACGATTTCAAGCAACATCATGTTTCCTAATCAATTGGTAAGATTCGAAGATGTTAATGCAGTCTCCACCGAGTGTCACTTTGCAATTCTCCAGTGGAGATTTCGTTCTGTGTCCATATGTCTCAACGAAATTCTGATATGTTTGAACGTCCGTGAAAATTGTGAGTCTCCAGACAATAATACTCATTCGTATGAGTCCACACTTCAATTTACTTAATTTAAGATTTTTTAATTAAAATTTATTTCTACCTTCAATTAAATTACATTTGAGTACATCATATAATTTATTTCAGGGCAGGAGCAGTAAATACTCCTAAAAGAAAGCATCGGCATGTATTTTGGTACTCTAACCACCCTTATTTTTGTATTACGATGGCCAGGATTTGTATCCCCATCCCAGAATTATTTCGTAATGAATGATTCTGTATGTTTTTTTCCTTTTCTAGGTTTAGTTTTTATTTCTGTGTTTAGCTTGTTTTACAAAATACTCTGAGGTTGGCCAAATTTTTTGTAGGTTCCTGATTACAATTACACAGTTTCTTTCTGTACATCGAGAAAAATAGTACTTTGTTTTCATTCTTTTAATCGGCTTAAATCTCAGCTACCTCTAGCTTGTCGGCATGTTTCATAAATCGCGAGCCATCTTCACTTTATAGGATTACGTTATGATCATCGGTTGGTCCTACAACCTTGCATGGTCCACAACTTCGCGCATCGGGTTTTTCATGGCATACATCTTTCACCACGTATACTAGATAATTCACTTTCGCGTTTAGTGGCCTAGCCTTTTGATCATTGTTCTTCTTTGATCTCTCCTTCGCATCACGGGAGTAGGTGTCACAGGTTTCCATGTGGTCTTCAGAGGGAACCGAGGTGAGTTCCCGTGTGGCTCTTCCGAAAACTAATTCTCTCCAGGTATCTATTCGTTTGAGGAAAATACCCGAAAGTCGTTCATTGTCTTACGTTCGAAAGTTTTTTCATTTTCCGCATCATTTTACTTACAAAGGCTCCTCCTCGATCACTCAGGATACACTCCGGAGCACGATACAGAGAGAAGAGATGAGTAGCAATGGCATGCGTGATAGTGGAAGTTTTAACATCTGGAATGGGTACCGATATGCAATACTTGCTGAAGCTGTCCTGCATAGTTAGTATATGACGGTTCCCATGCGGAGTTGTAGGGAGTTTTCCTACAGTGTCAAGTCTCACTGTACCTGTGTGTACGGGCTCTGATGAGCTTATCCTTCAGACATCTACGAACATTTCGTATGAATCTGTTTATTTGGTTCCGCAGGCCGAGTCATGTGAATCGTTTTCGAATGCACTTTATCTTGGGGCAGCGAATGAAGCAAGTCTGCTAAATTGGCCACACGGCATGTTTTCTGTTCACCTTTTTCTAGAGCAAGGCGAAGCTTTCTTAGACAAGCAATCTCGTCTTTCTAGTCAAGTTCATCAAAATGTCTCGTCCCTAAAACGATAGAAGACGTCTTGTATCGACAGTCTTGTATCGACAGTCTTGTATCGACAGTCTT
>CAKNXH010002035.1:878732-893187 GCA_932178445.1 Andricus quercusramuli | reverse complement strand
TATCGACAGTCTTGTATCGACAGTCTTGTATCGACAGTCTTGTATCGGTAGTCAGCAGGAGCTTGGCGATCAAATTCGTAGGTTCCCAGTCTGCTGAAGTAGAATGGGCGTAATTGTCGCGGCGATATCTCAATGTCTATTTTCATTGATGGTTTATGTTAGAATCTTGAGTTTCATCTAAGCAGATTTCTGAGGATCCTTCTTTTTCGTTCTGGGGTGTGGGTGGGACTATATATGGTACTTTAAGTTTCAGTTTTGAAACAGCTGAGGTCAATTTCAATACAGGGTTCTTTATCTGAGGAGAATCAGTTTCTTCGGAAACGCCCGTGAAACACATGGTACGTCGTCGCTGGGTTGCTACCACCTTGCTACGGCCTAAGGTTGTATGGACCTTCAGTTATTCTAGGTTATTTAAGTTGTCGGTCTCCTGCAGTGACTTTTGATGTTCTTCGAAAGACTTAAGGAAACTGTTCACTTTGTGCGTGGATTTTATCATCATCAAAGTCTCCGTAGGGATGAATAACGAAATCAATGCCTCCATTATCACGGAACAAGGGTTGGTGCTCTGCAAGGGATTCAACAAACTTTTTAAATGATTTTTCTCAATCCTTCGGATGAACTCCGTGAATCTCCTCGATATTGCTGTCTTCGCTGTCCACCTGAGGTGGGCTGATATTCATTATGACTTGTTGCGGATGTGTGGGGTCCTTATAATGTAAACTTAACGTTTCTGTGTGAGAGGTGCTGCTTTCTTGTACGGAATCTTCCACTGTTCCTTCTTTTACCAGTTCGTCTGCTTCTTCATTTCCTTCTACCCTTTGGAGACAAGGAACATAATTCCATGCCACCGTAAGGGTTCTAAAGTAGATTTTAGTTCTAAGAATTCTCCTTTCATGACAAAGGGCTTTTGTGTTGCCGTTTCCCAGCCTTTCTCTTCCTATTTCGGCATCCAGATGGTTGCGCTGTTGTTGATAAACTTGGAATCTGTATTAATTCTAAGCTGTTGGATGTATGTTTGATATCACATTAATCAGTAATGGACAAAAAAGTATCAGACAAAAAACAGAATGTAATCTTCACATCGATTTCAAAGTGATCTTTACCTGAAACCAAAAATAACTTCACGTGTTACGATTTACCCACCACATAGGAAATGGTTACCATGTAAACTCCACTGAATCTTGTTTTGTCTCAATGCGAAAAAATTCAACTTTATCTACTTCAAAATTACCAGCAACAAAAAATAAGCGCGTCAGAGTGGCAAAATAACGCATCCGAAAGCAAACGGAAACCAATCTACCCCAACCATTTTATTAACGCTTCAGCAAATGACGATTTGTAAAACGTTATACACCGGTAGTACAACTGATAGTGCGGAAACCCCCTAACGCTAAAAGACTATAAAGACTCAATTTTTTTGAAAGTGCGCATTCAATATTTTTGAGGAAATGGTCAAATTCTCATATTTCTGAATAATCAGAAGTCACAAAATGCCAACTCTCTGCAAGCAAACCGCTGCGGAGGTTCATTACTTTAAAAATCGAAAGGGGTCAATTGTGAGTTATTTTACCGGGTGTCTTCACTGATAATATCACTACATTTCAAATGTGACGAAATTTGAAAATGTATGTGAAACCAAATTCGAAACACAATGAAGTGCATAATAAACTTTGGGAAAACCAAATAGGAGAAATCATAATCTTAGCTTAGATAAAGTCGTTTTTTCAAGAACAAATTTTTTCCTCAAGATACTAGCATATAAATAGACTTTACAATTCATTCATCATACTGATGAATCTTCAAGTGAATCAAGAAAGAATTAAAAGTCTAAATTTAAAATAGATTTTTGATAATTTTTTTATATGACTTTAGAATACGCAGGATTTTAAAATGATCCAGCGGCACCTGATAGCGACTATTCTTTTCAGTCTCATTTTATGAGCGTGTGAGTTATAGTTCCAAAAAGTTCTTGAATATATTTAATAATATTTTTGTAAATATAGGAAAAATTTTGATGTATTTTTTTGTAATATTTCATGATGTAATTTCCTAGAAAATTTAAGTTTAAATAGATACATATTAGAAAGATCATGTGTTTCATCAATAAACAATAAACACCATTAATTCTTTAAAAAATATGCAAACAATAAAAGTTACAATTTAAGTACTTGCTTCTTGAAATGCAGCTTCACAATTTTTGTTTGTTTTTGCAGATGCATTCAGTTATAAAGATGCTAAAAGCTGGGAAACAAATTTCCAGAATGTTACGGAAAACATCAATCTCCTGCAATTTTGAAGCCAACCAGTGAGTATGGTCTTTCAATTATTGATTGAGAACAAAAATTCACAAAATCTGTTAAATCACCGACAGAAATGACTATAAAGATCACTGGTCACACTTGTATTAAACGTTGATTATTTTAATTTAAGAATTGAATTCTGCTTCATTATATTTTATACATTTTTTATTTCTCCCCTAATACAGTGGAAATAAAAGCTGATTGGCCAGGAGAACCTCCATTGGTTACTGGCGCACCTCTTCATAGGAATTACGTATTTGAAAAAAACAGTTTTCTTGGGGCCAATAAAGGGGATAATGTTGCATAAGTTTTTAATACTCTCTGAATTTAAATTAATCCAATTTCGCTAATTATTCTATGGATATTTTTTCAAATAAAGTGAATGTGAAAAAGTTACTGTGTGTTATTATAAGTTATATAAGTTATATAAGTTATCATGTGTTACGGTAGGTTATCGTTCCTTACGCCCAGTTATTACGTGTATACTTTTTGTTTAATTCATGGTAATAAGCCTGTAAACTGTAATTTTTTATTCTTCTTCAACACCATCCATTTTTAATGAAATTGTAATCATTAGAGTGATCATAATAGAAGATGTAAAGTGATATACTTATCTCCGAAAGACAATCTTGAAACAAATAACGTCGACATCTTACATATAGGTGAGAAAAGGACTAGTGACGTATATATTTGTACTTTGATGATGCAATAAAATATTCTTTGGTTATAATTGTTAACCCAATTTTTCACTGAAGCATTGATCAGTTTTTCCTCTACTTTGCGAAAATGAGGATGGTCTATACTTTGGTTTTCACTCTGGCGGTCATCTCTAATTCTATTGGTGAATATACTAATATAATATATCAAAAATTTTTAAAAATATTTTATATAATACGTGCATGCATACGGCCATTTCTCAGGCCTGTGGAGAGAACACAAGTTCCCCTTCCCCGATTATAATCATATAATGGCCATTAGTATATTCATGACGTAAAAAATTATCACATAATAGAAATATAATGGCCATTCCATGCCCACGAACATGAAAAGCATCACTTAAGGTCGGCTACCACGTCTCTCAATAAAAACATACATATGTCAATAATGTCCCTGTTTTTCCCCTTTATGCATAAAACACTACTAAGCTCACAACAAAGAAATTGCTTTTTAGCACCAGGAAAGAATTTTTTACCTAATAGTTGAATTTTCAAACTACAAAAACGAATTTATTTGAGGATAGTTCAATCATCAAACAGCTCGTGTGGACAATTAGAGTTGAGAAGACTCAGCCAATACTCCCTATTGACTGTCGTAATTGCTGGCTGACCCATGATGGATATTTTTGAGTCTGATTCGGCAGGTCGAACAGCTAGTAAATGATAAAGATCCTCTGTGACAAAAAGTTTACATATGGGGCAGAGTCTAGCAGGATCGTATGTAAATTCATATTCCTCAAATGTATACGACCCCAGATAGAGCTCAGAGGATTAAGATGAGCAACAATAGAAGTTACATAAACAGGTAATCTAAGATACAGACATTACTGAAAGACATTTTCTTCGAATAACTTTAAGTGATCATATTTTTAAGCTGGAGAACCCAGTTTTACTTCTGATTGCAATCAGGCTTTAAGGGAATTGCCTTCAATTTGAGAAAACATCTTCTAGGATACCTATCAACAGGCATACCTAGAAATCTCGACAGCTATCTTGGCGCTGACTTGCAGATATCGAAGGCTAACTGTAGTCTACCTGTCTCTAAACGGAGGGCGGAGTTCCGCGTGTATGATGGCAAGTCTAGTATTTTCTCAAAGAAAAAAGACTGTAATCTCTCGACTGAATCAAAGTACATTAATCCCCAGACTCCTTTTGCGTAAAAAACGATGGCGATATTCGCAGCAGATAGACGAATTCGCTCACCTCTTTCAGCTAAGTCTGTGCGCAGAAGAATTTGTATCAACATTGCTGACCCTTGCGGTATACGATAACTTTCGACTTTGTTTCGTTGACCGTTAAAAAATTGCTCACATGGTATTGCGCTATGAGGTTAATTCTTGCTCACAAGTCAGGCTGAGAGTAGGTGAATATGACTATATCATCAGCATAAGCAAGCAGGATAACGTCACATAAGTGATCTATTGAAATTCCATGCATACAGTGATTCCTTAAGTAATCTGCTAGATCATATATGAAAAGCGCAAAAAAGAAAGGACTAAGGATCTCTCCTTCAAGCCTATCCTTAGAAGTTCGCGCTATTGATGGTAGTGGTTTACTGGGTTAAAAGCCTCTCCGAAATCTATATGAGAAGTAAAAATTTGTCTCTTTTGGATAGAAAAATGAATCTTAATTAGAAAATTTAGGTTCAAAATATGGTTTATAGGTCTTGCAATACATGCATGCTTATATTATGAGTCAAAGGAGGCCGAAACCTCAACGTATTGACCTTTGTCGAAAAATCCCTAGGATTATTACAAGCCGCTAGTGAATTCAGCAGTGAAGATTCATTTTGCCACATTCGAATCCGCAAAACCCGACCTTTTAAAGACATTCTAAGATGGTAAACGCTTAGGGCGCATGACTTTAAATTCTTCATCATCCCGAGGTTTTCTCCCTGAAGTACGCCATTTAAGTTTTACAAGTAAATCTAACTCATCAGCGACAGTTGTATAGTGTCAAATTTATGGTTAGCATTCCAAATTATTTTATTATATAAAAAGGAGCCTCTAATTTCACTTGCGTCCATCTGTATAGGATACGAAATATCAACCCGAACCGAATACAGAATCAATTCCAAAAATAAAAACGAAACCATATGCTGTTTTAAATTCAAACACAGTGAGCCTTAATCATTTTCAACATGACAGTTCTGTGGCACAATTATTCTTCATAGAATACTTTTCTTATGATTTCAAAGTATTTTATACCAGAAACGAAAATGAAGTTTCAATCTCTTTTTGAAATTTGTTCAACAAGAAACATGATTCCTTTCTTTCCTTTCGCAGAATTGAGTTCGCAGTCAAGCAGAGATTGCCCTGACACTCCCAGCCCGATTCACTGTCGCTCTTCTTCTTCCCGTCATATACCTGAGGTTCCTGAGGAGCATCCTCTTCGTGCGAGGGATAGATCGCCTCGTGGTAGGCCTCCTTCTCCTAAAATACTTGAAGACGGACTTGGACAACTTGGATACATTCGCCTTCTTCCACGCATAAATCAGAATATACGATTCGAATTCCGAAGATACATTTTTCCTGCCGGTTATGCAATTAGATTGCTATCAGAAGGAAGGAGATATAGTCCCGTGCCAGGCCAAGAATATATTGTTTTAGCACTACCCAATGGTGATATTTTTGCAATATTAGAGCATAGCGGGGTTCTTCGCGGAATATATTCCACAAATAATACTCGTGCGAGAATCAAAATAAATATAATAAGCGGCGCAGTTGATAATTTGACCCCAGATGAAATGCGATATTGTCCAGTAGGCAAACGAAACCCAATCTTCCCCTACAATTTTATTAAAGCTTTAGACAATGACGATTCATTACATTTCAAGTGGAATTCCAATAGCGAACGTAACCCTGGTACTTAATCTTCTGACATACAACATTCAGCTGACAAAATTCTGATCAAATCAGGACCAACTATTTGAATTTCGAAGATACGTTTTTTCTGCCCATAAATTAATTCAAATGCGAACAGATCATACGAGCTATGTGCTTGGGCCAAACCAAGAATATGTTTTTTTATCAACATCCAATTGTGACGTTTTTGCAACACTGGAGTATGCTGGATTTCTGCGTGTATTATAATTATAAGACTAATAGAAATCATTTAAGAATGACAATTAATATAATAAGCGGTGATGTTGAGAATAGGACACATTTATGTGAATACAAATAACGGAATTTCACGTACGAGATTATAATTTCCAATTATAAAAACCTGTGAAAGAGCTCTACCTAATTTTAATGATTTGTTGAATTTTGTGGGATCGTGATTACCATCCTATTAATTCAAGATGTTTTTTTTCGCTGCGCTATTACAATCGAATATCAATGATCAATGCCCGGGGGAAGGAAGGACTAGGCGAGAATTACATTTCCCTCTTTTTGGACAGGATGTAACTTGTCCGGTTCGCACCTTCCCCTGGACTGTTGCACTTCGTTAAGAACTGAACTGGGACCTATTCGCCGTTTCTAATCTGGGTGCTGTAAACTGATTCGGAAAACCGAGACATCTTTGACGGTAGGAACCCTGTTTTTTCGGATTTCGTAGTACTACTTGTCAGTGCAAAAAGTAGTAAAGACCTGCGACGAGAATTTTTGGTGTGATATGCTCGAAAGTACGAATGCATAACTGAGGTAGGGCATTTTTTCAAGCACTGCCTAGTTTGATTGGATGTTTGCTGTCAAGCTACAATTTGGGAAGGAACCATGGAAGGAATCTATAACGTGACTCAGAGACACCTTTGATTCGCTTAATTCAATATTTTCAAATTATAGTTTGAATTTGATTGACTATTAATTAATAATTGTTTCCAATTTTATTTATTTACTGCAATAGTTTATAACTATTCATTGTCATAAGTTCATAATTTTTGAAAATTATTATTAAAGGTCAATTATTATAGATCAGATCAGGTTTTCAAATGAATCGTTTGTTCACAAAAGGAGGACGCTTGGAGATGAGGTAATGCACCTACCAGAACGGTACGTAACAAACCCACCCTGGATATTTTGCTCATTTTTCTCGACAACTGGGTAAGAATGAACAGTCCTTTCCCATGCTACTTGGATTAATTGTTTTCTCAGAGTAAAATTTGTGAGCCACGTAAAAATGTAATAAACTTATGAGATAACTTCTCGGAACGTCTCACAACTTAAACCATGGTTGGCTCAGATGCTTTTTGTATGAACATATACGGGATTAGTAGTGATTTTTTAATACCACAATCACACCAGAGCCTTAGCCATACCGTAAAAAGTAATGCAATTTACATTAAATTCTACCTGCTTCTGTGAAGTAGCTTGAACTTATTGAGAACGATATTGTACATATTTGTAAATTTTGTTTTAACGTTACACTTCCACTTTTGAAATTTTCTATTTTTTGCATTTTAAAACTTAGGTGCATTTTCTTTCTCTTTTGTTCTTATAGGGATCACATACTGTCACTAATCACTTCACACTCTTGATGTATTGGCTGCTTTTTCAGTAGCCCGCTGGATGATTTCCTTGGAGAGGATTTTACTTGAATTCGTGTTAGTGACTTTTGGAGATACCTTTGGATTCTAACTCACCTTCATGGTGTTGTCCAAGGTCAGCCGCGATTTGTCAATGGCTCTTTTCATTGATGGTTTACGTTAAAACCTTCAGTTTGATATAAGCAGATTTCTGATTTCTGGGTTTTTATAGGGTTCCTCAAGGTTTAGTTTTGAAACCGGTGAGAGCAATTTTGATACAGAGTCCTTTATCTGATTAGCATAAATTTCTTCGGGAACGCCCATGGAACGCACGCTGTTTTGTCGCTGATTTCTTACGACATTGATACAGCCTATGTTTCTATGGACCTCTGGTTGAAAGGGTTTATTAAATTCGTCGGCCTCCTGCAGTGATTTTTGATGTTTTTCGAAAACCATCAAGGAGCTGTTAACTTTGAGCGTGAATTCGCCATGATAAAATTCTGCGCAGTGATTTTTCAAACTTGTTCATTGATTTTTCTAAATCCTACAGTGAAGAGCCCTTACGATGAAAACTTAAAGTTTCGGTCCAGAAGGTGCGGGTTCCTTGTACGGAATCTTGCTCCGTTCCATCTTTCGCTAGTTTATCCGCTTCTTTGTTTCCTTCTATCCCTTGGTGGCCAGGAATATCATTACATGTCACCTGTGAGGGTTCTGAAGCCTATTTAATTCTAAGAATTTGTCTTTCTTGGCAACGGGCATTCGTGTCGTAGTTTCCCAGCCATTCTGTGCCGGTTTAGGCATCCAGACGGTTGCGCTGCCGATTAGAAACTTGGAGTCTGTATGAATTCTAAGCTGTTGCATTTCTGCGCCAGTACCCCTCAGAGCGGCTACCACGGCCGCTTTGATTTCTGCCGCGTTGATTGTTTGGCGTCCTGTAAATGCTTGCGAGGCATTTACGGGATGTTTCTTGCTAAACCATACGTCAATTCCAGCTGAGGAGTGGCCTTCCGGATCAGGAATTCTTGCCCCGTCGATGCATATATCAACGTAGGGATCGCATGAGGGAGGTATAAATGGAGCTTCTGGGGTGAACGCGGGGGTGCGCTTCTATGTGGGCCATTGCCTATGGAAGTCGATTGCGCAGGTCCTGCGTCTGGCAGGACGCTATGAGTCTTTCTAAAAACGGGGGCAACAGAATCTTTATTATTCCCTACTTCAGATGATGATTCCGATAGAGAGGAATCTTCACTGGAAGAGGGTGTTTTTTTATTTTGAGTGTAGGATAGCCATTTCGCAGCCTTGATGCAATTAAGCTTCCGTCCATGTTAGGTGCCTTCAAACTGCTCGGATGTCGGAAACTGTCATATAGTTTTAGAACTGGCCCTGCCTTCTTTCTCGGATTCAGTCGGTTTCGT
Source organism: Andricus quercusramuli (assembly GCA_932178445.1). Lineage (NCBI taxonomy): Eukaryota > Metazoa > Arthropoda > Insecta > Hymenoptera > Cynipidae > Andricus > Andricus quercusramuli. The sequence goes on along the minus strand of CAKNXH010002035.1, from coordinate 884,291 downwards.
TCTAGTAGATTTGAACTGGCTGGACCCCACGATGATCGGATTTTTCTGAGCTGCCGCGAGAGGTTGTGAGTCCTTCTGCACGGCAGTCGGGGGGAGGGGTGGGTTTGCTCGGATTGGATTCTAAGTACATCACCGTTGCGTTGGATTGCTCGTCGAGCACTGCATTTTGAGACAGGGCCTCGACCCAGCGATTGAATTTTCCTATTTTGTATTCGAAAATAAAATCGCAGTTTTTTAATTTTATTCGCCACTTAAGAAGTCTGGTGCCCTGGTCCTCAACAGCGAAAGGATTCCTCCTGATCATATGTATGTAGCTTATTTCACAATCGCTCATTGCCTTTGTGTAATAGGCGATATGCATGTCCATCCCGTCCTTTTCTTGTGATAGAATGGCTCCCACTGCCTCCTTCGAGGCATCTGTGGTGGGTTTAAATTCTTGTTTGAAATCTGAATATTGAAGGAAATGCTCTGGACAAGGCGATGGCGGATTTCATGAAAACTCTCATGATCATTTCATTTTAAATGAAATCTCATTTCTTCGTTGTGAAGAACATTTTTGAATAAGCATTAGGGTTGATAATATATATTTTTGTTCTGCAATAAATTGAAAAAAATATAATTTCTTTATGATAAAAGGACGTGTTTCGGGTTTCAATCGTGTGCAAAACTGGAAATCTTGCCGACGCAACGTTTCGTGAACATTGAAGTTCACTAAACTGAACTGAAGAAGTGAACTGCAATGTACATGAATCGTCGGCAAGATTCCTATTTTTGGAAACGATTGGAACCCAAAACACCTCCTTTTATTATATTAAATCATCGTGCAAGCATTATATCTATTATAATTTCTTTGATTAAAAATTCAACTCTCATATTGTTTAAATTTCTTTTTTTGTTTAAGAATTACTTTGTGTAACTTAACTTGTAACTATTTTATTTTTGGTTCGAAATTCATTTTTCTAAATGAAAATAGATCTTTTCTAGTGTGAACTTCAACTTGTTGACTAAAAGTTCATGTTTCGGAAAATATTTTTTTATTACAGAGTAATCCAGATATTTCGGAGTAATTCAGGTAATCAAAGTAATCCACTTATAATCTAGGGTAATCCATTTTTAAACCAGTTAAGTGGAATTAGTTAAGATAATCTAAGTAATGAGCATGTAATCAGGAGTAATACAGATAATCAGGAGTAATTTACATGGTTAACCCAAATAGTCTATGAATATATAGTTGAAAATCTTTTTGTGTCTAAGACTAATTTTTCAACTGAAAAAACTAACTATTCTATTTTTGGTCGGAAATTTGTATTTTTCAGCTGAAAATCAATTTGTTTTGTTGAATTTAGTTTTGTAGTACGAACGATGCATCTTTTTTATTCCAGAATTCAACTAGTTCGTTAAAAATTCTTATATTACATTTTATGCAACCTCTAAGGGTGGGAACTCTAAACGCGCGTAGTCTATATACTGGCGGATTTAGCGAACTCATTGATATAGCAAATGATTACAGAACTGACTTAATAGCACTTGAAGAAACCTGCTGGCCGGGAGATTTCGGGTCAATTTCTAAGGATAACTATACTTTTCACTTCGGGGGAGCTAAGGGGCGCACACTGGGGACCGGTTTTCTTATTAATAAACGAATTTCGCAAACGGTTATCGACATGCAATTCATTAACGATCGGTTATCATACATAGTACTAAAGGGTAATTTCAGCAAACAGGTATTAATCAATGTGCACTGCCCCACCAAGGACAAAGACGAAGACACTAAAGATCTTTTTTATGAAACAATCGAGCAGGTTTTTGACAAGTTCTCAACTTTTGACGCGAAAATAGTATTGGGAGATTTCAACGCGAAAATAGGAAAAGAACCGATGTATAGGCCTACAATAGGATCAGAAAGTTTGCATGACGTCAGCAATGATAATGGAACTAGAGTAATAAACTTTGCAGCTTCGAAGAACCTCGTTGTCAAAAGCACATATTTCAAGCATAAAAATATACATAAGGCCACCTGTAAATCACCAGATGGTACCACTCACAATCAGATTGATCATGTTCTAATTGACAGAAGACGACATACGAACATTCTCGATATAAGATCGTATAGGGGAGCGGATTTAAATTCAGACCATTTTTTCGTGATAGTAAAACTAAGATCTAGGCTGGCGTTAAGTAAGAAAACAAGCCGCACAGATCCAACAGTTCGTTTCAATATAGATAAGTTCAAAACAGCAACAGAAACATTAAATTATCAATTTGAGATTTCTAATAGCTTCGACGCTCTCCAAGAACAGAGAGACGATAACAATAATTACGAGGAGGACCCGGAAACCCTGTGGAGCGATATGAAAAAGGCGATAAAGACAGCCGTGAAACTGACGATAGGTTTAAGGAAAGTAATCAAAAACAAACCATGGTTTGATGAAGAGTGCAAACTCTGGTTTGAAAAACGTCGGAAGGCCAGACTAAGTAGTTTACAAAATAAGTGCGATCAAACACATAAGAAGTATCTCGAGATTAGTGAAAGTGCAAATAGGCTTCATAGATCCAAGAAAAGGGAGTGGGAAAAGAATAAAATACTAGCACTAGAAATACATAATAAACAAAATAACCCGTGCGAGATGTACAGGGGAATCAATTTTATAAGGAAAGGCTTTCAAAGTAGAACGGAAGTAATGAGGGACGAAAATGGCAATCTAGTAGCCGATGCGACAGAGAGACTGAATTTATGGAAAGACTATTTCGATAAACTATGAAATGTACGCGAAGCCCCCGTTGAAGGCAATCTCGGCGAAATCCACATTGCTGATCTATCAATTGATGATCCTGCTGATAAAGAAATAGAAATGGCCATAAAGAAGTTGAAAAATAACAAAGCCGCGGGCATCGACGACCTACCGTCAGAACTGATGAAAAATGGAGGCCCTTTCCTCACAAGACGAATTTGTAAATTAATAAGCACCGTTTGGAAAACAGAACGCATTCCGGAGGAATGGAATGCCTCTAATATTATTCCTATCTTTATAAAAGGCGATAAAACAAACTGTAACAATTATCGGGGAATTTCACTTGTGCCTTCGTGTTATAAGACCCTGTCCAATGTAATCTTAGATAGACTAACTCCTTTCGCCGAGGAAATCATTGGGGATTACCAGTGTGGATTCCGCCGAAACCGATCTACAAGCGATCAAATGTTCACAATTAGACAACTGCTGGAAAAAAATGAGAATTTAAAGAAGTAGTGCATCAGCTATTTATCGATTTTAAAAAAGCTTACGACTCTATTATACGCGCACGAATCTACTGGATCCTAGAGTTCTTGGGTGTACCAAGAAAATTAGTTAGACTTATTGAAATTTGCTCGCGCAGCCGCAGGGGTAGAATACGCGTAAACGGAAGTTTATCTGAAGAGTTCTCGATCCGCGATGGCCTGAAACAGGGCGATGCACTTTCGTGCGTCCTTTTCAACTTAGTTCTAGAATACGTGGTCAGACAAGTGCAGGCGAATCCGACTGGTGCTACCCTCAATGGGGTAATATAAATTCTTGGATATGCGGATGATCTCGACTTACTAGGGGATGATAAAGAAACGGTAGCTAAAAATGCAGAAATATTTATCACAATGGCCAAAGATATTGGCTTGGAAGTTAGCGAATCGAAAACAAAATATATGCCCGTCGTTAGATCCGAACAAAGTAATCAAGCCGGAAATATGAAATTCGAAAGGGTTAGCGAGTTTAAATACCTCAGGTCTATTATAACTAGCGAAAATAAAATTGAAACGGAAATCAACGCGCGGCTGCACGCTGGCAATGGGTGCTATTATGCAGCAAACACGCTACTAAAATCGCGATCGCTATCTAGGAACATCAAAGTGAGAATTTACAAAACGATAATAATGCCGGGCGTCATGTACGGGTGCGAAACGTGGGCGCTGACGACAGGAGAGGAGAATAGGTTTAAAGTTTTTGCGAATAAAGTACTTAGAAAAATGTATGGTCCAAAAAGGGACGAAGAGACAGGTGAATGGAGAAAACTGCATAATGATGAGCTGCATGCTCTCTACGGGTCAGCAAATATTAATGGAGTAATGAAAGCGCGTAAACTAAGATGGGCAGGGGATGTAGCAAGAATGGGAAATGTAAGAACAGTGGCGCAAGTTTTGAGGGGGAGACCGATTGGTAGGAGACCCTTAGACAGACCGAGAAACAGATGGGAGGAAAATGTAAGGGATGATTTAAAAGAACTAGGACATGATTACTCAAACTGGATAGAGGATGCACAGGATAGAGATGTGTGGCGGTCTCGGGTTAGTGAGGCAATGAACTTTCGAGTTCGAACTGCTAATCTATAATAATAATAACAGTGATCCTATATTATTCAAAGTAATCTGAAGTAATCTTAGTCCGTCTCAATTTATAGTCAAAGTTTCTTGTCTTTGCATTTTTTGTGCGTAAAAATATACTTTCTCTAAAAAATGTTTAACTTGCTCGTTTTATGCTATACCAATAAAAGTACACGCAATTATGAAACATAAAGCAAATATGATGTGATAATAACCACCGATATGTTTACTGATACCAAAATGATGGATATTTTTCCTTAGCTTTATTTCTTGACTGTTACGCGATTTTTCGATATCTAGATGTTTACCTATTAAAATAATGAATTTCTACAAGTGAGTCGCTAAGAACTTACACGTATTTATCACTCATGCGCACATAGAAGCTATTTACAAAACGTGGCACTTTCGTGGAAAAAATGTCCACGGTGCAAATTGACTCATAGTAATCTGATGAAAATACATAGTATTTGAATATACATAGCGGTACAAATATTCCAGAATTCTCAGTCGAAATTCACGAAATCTTTTAAACACCAAGAGGAAAAATGAAGATCGCCAGCTACATTCTAATTCTTACATTTTCGGTTCATCTGGATTTTGTTGGTAAGTTTAATCAGGCTGATCATACTAATAGTTTTTATATTTATATCCACTATCTGAGGCTAATGAATTCTTTCCTACGATGTCTAACCTTTTGCATGTTCTTGGAAACAAAACTTTTCAGATATAGGTTTTTTGGGAACTTTTCCATTCAACTATGATGAAATAAAAAATTCTCGAAAATCATTAAAAAGTACAAGCAGAACAAATAAGAGTATTTCAAATATGGGACACATGACTATTTTTACCATTAATTCAAATCAGACTTCTTCAGCGATCACCTCAAGTGAAAAGCTTCGCAAGGTTGTTATGTGAGGTCCCTGACCCGAAGCCATTATTATCTAAGGTCTTTTGTTTCAGACGTCATTCACTCTACTTACATTCTTTTTATAAACATTTTGTTGTCACACTCTTCTGTCCTGGCATACTTTTCTAGCATCCTTTACGTCCATGCATTTTTTCAGGCAAGCTCTCCTGTTTGTATGGCTTCACATGTCTTTTCGGATTAAGGTCTCATACACACATTGTAAACATTCTTTTCGTGGTCTGCCTCTGGGCATCCTGCCATTCACTTTACATTTGTACACTTGTTAAGTTAGACGTTCATC
>CAKNXH010002035.1:840310-878722 GCA_932178445.1 Andricus quercusramuli | reverse complement strand
TGGAATCCTCATAGCGAAGGTAACCCTGGTTCTTCCTCTTATGACAGACAACATTCACCTGGCCAAATAATCAAACCAGAATATTACGATTCACTACAGCCCAAATGGAATCCTCATAGCGAACGTAAACTCGGTTCTTCTTCTAATAACAGACAATATTCACCTGGCCAAATTGTGATCAAATCAGAACCAACGATTTGAATTTCGGAGATACCTCTTTCCTGCCTATGATCCAATTCGAATCCGAATAGATCATAAGAACTATGTGCTTGGGTCAAACGAAGAATATATTGTATTGTGAACAGCCAATGGTGATGTTTTTGTAAACTTCGAATATAGTGGGATTTTTCTTTGAATATATAGGACAGACGAAAACAATTCGCCAATAAAAATAAGTATGACAAGCGGCGCAGTCGACAATTTGACTGCAGATGAAATAAGCTGTTCTCCTCTGGGCAAATATCACCCAAGCTTCCCAAAAAGTTTTATAGCTTTTGCAAATTCCGATTCACTGAAGTCCGAATGGAATCCCAACAGTGAACGTAATTCTGCTTCTTCTTATAGTGCCAGACAAAATTCACTTGCTCTGACTTCTCCTCAGTAGCCAACTCTTCATGCCAGGTGCAGTTCTCCTCCGGGCACGACTCCTTATCATGAAGTACTAGGATATGCACTTGGAAAAATTGGATATATTCGGCTTATTCCTGAGCCAAATCAGAACTGGCAATTCTAGTTTGGAAGATACTATTTTCCCGCCGATAAAGAAAATTCGATTCCTTGTAGGGAATGGTAAATTTGTATCACGCCAAACCAAGAATATATTGTGATATCAACATCCAATAGTGACGTTTCTGCAATACTGGAGTACACTGGGATTCTTCGTGAAATATGTAACACAGATAGAATTCGTTTGAGGACGAAAATCAATATGATAAGCAGTGATGTTCAGAATACGCAATCATATTATACTGTGTATAATTAATGTGATGAGAAAATTGTAAAATGAAGCATAATAATCCTTGTAGCCGCAAGTTTGATCAAAATTAAATCAAAACATTGAAACATCATTGTATCTTTTTCCTCGAATTTTCATCTGAATTGTTATTTTTGAAAATTGTATGTCAATATAAATAAATAACTTTCACGTAAGAGATTATGATTTTTAATTTGAAACACCTGTGAAAAAGCTCTGATTAATATAATGTTACGGAGGGTCACGCTGCCAAATTAATTTCAGTAATTGGTTTAATTTTGTGGGATCGTGATTACCATTTAATTAATTCAGTATGTTCTCTTTTTCGACTCCCCTATTAACATTGAACCTCAATGACAATAAGTGTTTTCTTTCGTATAAGTGACGAACTGTCTCTAGTTTTTGGCGAAGGGTGTCATATGTCAGGTTAGCACCTTTTCCTGGACCGTTGCACTTGGTTGAGAAATGCACTGGGACCAATTCGCCGTTTCTAATTGGGGTGCAGTAAGCTAGTTCTGAGAATTTGAACATCCTTGATGGTGGGAAACGGCATCTGCTGGATTCGAATTTAAATGACTACACGTCTGCACGTCGTCATGTGACTTAAATTTGCGCTCTGTCTTCTGTCGGCCAATGATCCAAAAACGTCATACGTCCCTCCATAAATCTGTCTGTGTGGCTTAATTGAATTTGTCAAATTAGGTCCGATGATGTCATCATTTGATGCCGTGCCAGTTTGTCTGAATTTGGTAGAAGCGCATGTCCGTTGGTGCAGTTTAAAGGGCGACGTCCGTTGATACCTGATAAAGAATAGGGGGTCGGCTCGGACTACCGTTTGATAAGGTCGTTCCTGACCAATGTCTAACCTAAATTATTAATAAAGTCGCGGCCCAGCTCAGTTCTGCGTCTAGTGCAGACGGTTATGACAAACCGTGTTTTTGCGGAATCCGTAGCGATTCTTGTCGTTGCAAGAAGTAAGAAAGAACTGCGATGAGAATAACTGTCAATTATCCTCAGTTCCTGATTCTAACAAAATTTCGTATGAATAAGAAATTGTTAATGAGGCAACGGTTAGGAGAGACCACCCCACAGTAGATAATCATCCTACAATAGATAATAATCATCAAATAAAAATACTAATGAATATTAAATAATAAATTTAATGTAATTAATAGTTAAGACAAGTTACGTGTTATTGTACTAAATTTATAATTGATTATTTTACTTACATTTATGCTTATAATTATGGATTATCTACTGTAGAACTATTATCTACTGTAGGGTAGTCTCCCCTATTTGAATACAATTATTGAAGGCTAATTATTATAGGTCAGATCAGCTGCCCAAATAGATCGGTTGTTCACACAGAAAGGACGTTGGGAGATAAGAAAACGCACCTACCAGGAAAGTACATGACAAACCCACCCTGGACATTTCCGTTATTGTCCCTGATAACGGGGTCAAAATTAACAGTTCTTTCCAATGCTAGTTGAATTAAGTATTTTCTTACAGTAAAATTTCTTAAACAATCGTTGGCTTAGATGCTTTTTTGTATAGACATATACAGGCTTAGTAGTGATTTTTAAATTCTGCATTCAAACAAGCACCTTAGTCATTCTATCAGAACGTAATGTAATTTATATTCAATCCTAGCTGCTTCTGTGTAGTGGTATTGACTGATTTTTCAGGAGCCCGCTGGATGATTCCCTTGGAAAATATCTGATTAGAATTCATTTTAGTGGCCCTTTGGGATATTTTTGGACTCTGACTCATCTTCATGGTGTTGTTCGGGGTCAGCTTCTCCGAAATTTCCAGTAATTTGTTTGACGTCACTAATAATGTATCTCCTAGCTGGCTTATTGCTAATACAAGAGACACAGGCTAAGACGACTGTTGAGATTTGAGAGAGAAAAAAAGGTAATTAATCCCAGGGTTGTTAACCCTTTGAGGCGAACATTTTTTTGCTAGGCTTGCAATGGGTATCAATGGTGTTTCCAAGGTTTTTGGGGTCGCTGATCACGAATCCGGTATCAGAATTTGGAAATTCAAAATGGCGGATCCAATATGGCGGCTATTTCAGTAAGAATTGCGATTTTCTGAATAATTCACTTGGGAAAAGATATAAGGGAGTTTCCGAGGTCGCTCATCACGAATATGAATTCAGAATTTCAATATTCAAAATGGCGGACCCAATATGGCGACTACTGTAGGTTAGGATTGCGGTTTTCTAAGTAATTCATTCAGACAGCCACACCACTCAGACAGACACACCTAAAATAGCCGCTATATTGGATTCGCCATTTTGATTTTTTTAATTCTGATAACAGATACGTGATCAGTGACTTCGGAAACCCTTTTATAGAAATTTTCATGAGATTATCTTAAAAAGTCTGTACAAGGTCGAATTGATACGAAAAAATCGAAAATCTTCTGTCTTTGTTTGTTTATAAATAATGAGTTAAATAAATTTTCAAATTTGTAATCAAAACTTTACGAAGCCTAAGTAATAATAATGGTGTAGAAGTTTATTCGAGAATGAGACATTAATCTGAAGAGACATAAGAAGTCATAGGAACACAACAGCTTGCATAAAGAAATGCATGGACGTGAAAGAAGCTAGAGTAGTATGCCAGGATAGAAAAGTGTGGCGACAAATAGTTTATCAACAGAGTGACAATAGAGTGAATGATGCCTGAAACAAAGACCTTGAATACTAATGGGCCCAAGTGGGGAACGATACATAACAATTTTGTGAGGCTCCTCACTTGGGGTGATCGCTAGAGAGATTGATCAGCAACCTGGATTGGAGCAGTGTTGCGGAGTGAACGTGTCATTTGAATAAATAACACGAAAACTCCATACCATATAACGATCTACTTTACACCTATATACCTATCCCACTAATTTCCAACCGAGCAAGTCACGCCTACCCCAAAAGGGAAATGGCTTAAAGGTAGTGTCATTTGTTCAAAAAATACAATATTCCTCGCCTTGCATCGAGGTTCAACGGCGTGCAACCTGGGTTGATGTTAGGATCGAAACCGGGAACATTAGCTCTATTACCTCTGTTATTCTATTGCTCACCTCTATTCAATAATCAATATTCCGATTCACAGAATTTTATTCTCTTAGATTCTCATTTCCTGAATCTTCATTTTGCTTAGGATTTAAATGTTTAGCAGTCACGTAGAAGATTCGGGAAATCCTAGAATAAATTTTGATGATTCAATAATGTGGTTTGACTAATCAACATTGATCCACTTTGTCAACAAGTTCTGGCAAAATGTTCAAGAAAGAGGTTTATTTGAAGGGATTGAAGTGATTCAATATTATGTTCTACATACCAATACGATGATAAAATTCTATTTTAGAATAGAAAATAGTCCACTGTGTTAGTCATACGTACCTGAAACAGAAAACAAAATAACACCTTAGTATTTAGTAAAATAATATATATTTTTTAAATATTCAAGATAGAAATCTTAACATGCTTTAGTAAGATATTGATTTTTAATTAAGTATACCCTGTAATCTTATTTATAATCTTTTCAAGGTGTCTCCTTAAATTCTGAAGAAATTTCCGTTTTTTCCTAGGTACCTGTAGATTAAAAAATCAAGAATTAACAGCATATATATATATATATATATATATATATAAATCCCGCCAAAAACATCTACTTAGTTTCTTAAAAATGAAGTTTGTTAATTAATTCAATAATATATCTAAATATTTAATTTGATTAAATTGAAAAATTCAGAAAACTTTGAAAATGTATTAAAAAGGTAGAAAATTAAATCTTGGCGAGATTATTACTATAAAAAAGAGAAAATCTCCTCAAGATTTTTTTTCATTTCAATACATTCTCCGAGTTTCTGTTTTTCCTTTGCGAAAGTAGTTAAATTTTCAATCAAAAAGATTAGGCTTCAACAAAGAAGATCCATTTTCTACCAAAAATAAGAATATTTAACTTTTAATACATTTTCAAAATTTGCTGTAATTTTTTCAATATAATAAATTGCAAAATGTAAATATCTTTTAGAATTGCTTGGCGAACTTTGGTTGGACAAACTATGTTGATTCTTGTGATAACTTTTTAATTGGCGGGATTTTCCCGTATCGTAGATCTTTTGGTTTTAAATTGTTAAAATTATTTAATATTCAAGATAATATAATGCATTTGATGGTTATTCATATTTATGTCATATAAATTTGAATATTCATATTAGTCTGGTTGACATTTTTTTGTAATATTTCACTACCGCGAATCTTGAAATGTAATTTTTCGACTCTTTGAGTTCAAGATCCAGTAGATTCAAAATAAATACAATACCAAATTTTTGTAAATTTAATCTTATACAACTCAATAATAAAATAAAATTCTCAATAAAAGCAATATTAATAATAATTAATTTTATTTAAAAAATGAAATTATTGATTCAAATATCCAAATATTGTATTCGGAGATAAAATCGTAGTATTTCAGTTTCAGTTAACCCAAATAGTTCACAAATATATAATTGAAAATTTTTTTTTGTTCAAGACTAATTTTTCAACTGGAAAATCGAACTATTTAATTTTTAGTCAAAAATTTGTCTTTTTCGACTGAAAATAAATTTATTTTGTCGAATTTTGTTTGTAGTAGAAACAATGCATCTCCTTTATCTCAAAATTCAACTAATTCTTCGGAAATTCTTATATTTTATTTTAGGTAATCCAGAGTTATCTTATGTAATCCAAAGTGATCTGAGGTAATTTTAGTCCATCTCAATTCATTTTTAAAGTTTCTTGTCTTTGCATTTTTTTGTGCGTAAAATTATACTTTTTTTAAGAAGCGTTCAACTTGCCATTTCATGCTATACCAATAAAAGTACACGCAATTATAAAACTTTAAGCAAATATGATGTGATAGTAATCACCGATATGTTTAATGACACCAAAATAATAGATGATGTTTTTCCTTAGCTTTATTTATTGACTGTTACGTGATTTTTCAATGTCTAGATATTTACTCATAGTAATCTGATGAAGATTAGTATACATAGCAGAACAAATATTCCAGAATTCTCAGTCGAAATTCATGAAATCTATTAAGAATCAAGAGGAAAAATGAAGATCGCCAGCTACATTCTCATTTTTACATTTTTGGTTCATCTGGATTTTGTTGGTGAGTTTAATTAGGCTCACCGTACTAATAATTTTTATATTTATATCCCCTTTCTGAGGCTAATGAGTTCTGTCCTACGATGTCTCTAACCTTTTGCAAGTTGTTTGAAATGGAATTTTTTAGGTATAGGTATTTTTTGGAACTTTTCCATTCAACTTTGATGAAATAAAAAAATTTCAAAAATCATTAAATGTAGTATGGAAAAATAACCAGGAGCGTTACCGGATATTTGATAAATAGTAGATTATGTGCCAAGGGGAGAAGAACAGCGATTGACAATTCGAAATTTTTGTTCAAATTTCATGAACATTCATATGAGGGGTTTTCAAAATTTCTGATTATTATTCGAAATACAAAATCACAAAATCCAATATCCCTGATCCAATATGGCGATTAATATATCAAGCATAAATTTCAATTTCAATAATTATTATTTGGAAGCTATGAAGTTTCTACCTGAGAAGTAATTATTTATTTTCCAATCCATTAATCGAATGAAAGAAAATATTTCCTTTTTTGAACAGTTCAAAAGTTGCTGAAGCAAACTCGAAGAAAAGAAATTCAAACTTAGAATGCTAAATACCATTTTATTTTACACGCACAATGTTGAAAGGCTTTCATCATATGTTCCTTCATTTTAATTATTTAAAAATATATGTTTCTTCAAAAACTTCAAATATTGAAATTTTTAATTTAGAAGCAATGAAAACCATATAGAAAATGATTAGTAATGTATAGGTTTACAACATTATAATTTTCTGTTAGAAATATTATGAATATTATTTTTTGATTATTATCATACCATTAAGCCATTTCCATTGCCAATCGCGTTAATTTTACTATTATCCTTTTCTCGACAGGTCGATGTCTCGCTAACGTATAGCACAGTCGACACAAATATAGACTTATGTATTGCCATTTTAGCTTTTTTTGATATATTTTTACTTCTGAGAATAGACCCTGCTCTACCGATAACCTTCTGAACCTTGTTTATGCGCCTATCTATCTCCCCATCTATCTTCCCGTCACTTATATATATACTTAGGACAATGTTGCACATTGTTTTCTCACCTTGGCCTTTAAACACTATGATTTATGTTTTATTTACGTTAAGTTTGAAGCCTATGTTCTTCATGCTTGTATTTAGTTTGCTCAACATTTTTTGCGAGTCTGCGATTGATTCTGCTATAACAACCTTGTCATCCGCGACAGCTGAAGCACGTACCCTCACTGTCTCGAGATTTATACCTTCTTCGTCGAAGTTGGCCATTCTTAGACACTTTTCCATAAATATGATAAATAGCCATAAGGACCTAATGCATCCTTGTTTAACGCCATGCATAATATCAAACCATTCACTTAGTTCCACGTTAACCCTGACGCTCACTTTGGTACTTGCATATATTGTTTTTAATGATTGTAGGAGCCATCCATTGACTCCGTACTCTTTGAGGACTTCCCAAAGTTTACTTCCATCCACCTTGTCAAATGCTTCTTCTGGTCCAACAAACACGCAAAAAACTTTCTTTCCTACATTTAATCTTGTTTCTGTGATCTGTTTCAAGCTAAATATTTGATCCGTACATGATCTTCCTGGCATAAATCCACTTTGAACTTCCCATATCTTTTCCTCTGTTATTTTCATTACCCTACGAATAAGAGTTTTTGAGTATATTTTACTTACGGCACATAGTATGCTGATACCTCTGTAATTATTGCAGTTGATTCTATCTCCTGCCCTTTGTATATTGGTACGATAATCGCTTTCCTCCACTCGTCTGGGACTTTCCCCATCTCGATACATTTTATCAATTCGCACAGCCTGTGAGATACATACTCGCCACCGTATTCAAGCATTTTAGCGCTAATAATGTCTATACAAGCCGCCTGACCGTTTTTCAAGTTTTTAAATATATCTCTAACTTCAGTGACACAGACTTTCTCAATTGGGTTTTCTCATGCATTCTGTTCTATGCCACAGTTCGGTAGTCCTATAGCTTCACCTCCTGATAATGATTCTTAAAAAAAGTCTTTCGAAGCGTCTACTATCCCGTCTGTATCACATAGCATTTCATCTTAGCTGTTCATCATGCTGACGAACTCTGTATTCTTACTTCCATCCATCTTTTTAAATATTAGTTTCTTGCTTCTTTCAAAGTCGTTTTGTATTTTCTTCTCTTCTTCTGTTCTGGTTTTATCGCTGCTCTTCTTAACTAGTCATTTAACTTTCCTATTTTTGTGTCTGTAATCATTTTTGAGCCTATTTCTCTCCTCATCGCTAAGACCCGTGATGTTCAACGTTCTCTTGTGCGCTTCTATCTTTTCTTGTCGGGCTGCCTCAAACTGGACTGAGCTGTTTTTTACATTATTTAGTATAGCGCGCTGTTGCGTTAGTGGCTTGAGATTGGAACGATTGGAAAGAACCGTGGAACTGTTTTGCCGGTGGAGAGGTAAGTGAGGGTCCATGCTCGGAAGTCATCATCTCTGCATCCACTCGTGGTTTTCTCTTTGAGCTTAACGCGTGGTTCTGTTTGGTCGTGGTCGTAGTTACTTCCAGTGGGACACTTAAGGAAGGTTTGAATAAAAAACTACTATCACTCTAGGATTTATATTCAAATACAAGGCTTTAATGCTCGCCTTCAACAGTTTAAGCAGGTACATATTTGTACATATTGAATTCTGCCTTCGCTAATATTGAAGTAATGGTCAATGTTAAGTGTCCTGGAGGTCTCCAATCCTCGATGTCCCTTGTTGTCCATCGATGATGTTGATATTGACGAATCGAACCGGGGGCATCGTGCGATCCCTGAAATGCCAGAGATCCATTCATTTTATTTTCATGATTGACTTTAATTCATTGCAAAATCTGCAAAGTCACAAGAGATAGGATTGAACGAATGAACCTGGAAATTCTGTAGCAAGTAATTCTCCGTTTTAGTATTTGTAATTGAAAATTCATCCATTTCTATTTGTTCTTGCAGAATTAAGTTCACAGGACGATTCACCTCATGTACTTCCTCCTAAGAAAAGGTGGCAATATTATTCAGGTCAATCTTCTTCGAGCCAACAAAGCAAACAAGTTGTGCGGGGTAAGTAACTTCATTTTTTGAGTAACTCGTTACAGATACGTCACACAGCAGCAATATGAACTCTTTGCAGTCACTTCGCTGAAGAAGTAACTTTAATTTGTCTGAAATTTACTATAAATGTTGCACCCCAATCACTCACAATTGTCTTCACTTTAGATCTTTAAGCATTAACTATAATAATCTCGCAGTGATTTCTATAATGTCAATGTTACCCTTGATTACTATATACACCACAATGTCTGGTAGAATGTTAGAGGATTTTCATGTCAATGAAATGTGTTTTCAAAAAAACTGCACTTACGTGGTTATGACATGTGGTTATGACATGTGGCTACTTGCATAATTATTTCTGTTTTTGCATCTGCTTCAGGCAAAATTCCTCATTTTCATTCCATTTTAATTTACAAAAGCTCACTTCATTCCTTCAAAGTTTCTTTACAATTATATTCGTCACGTTTTCATGTAAATTATTTTATTTGAAAATAATACGTATGATTATTTTTATTTAGTCATGTTTCAAATAAAACAATTTACCTGATTAGAATTAATGAAAACGTGATGAATAAAATTGTGGAGAACCTTTTAAGAGATAAAATAAGCTTTTATAAATTTTAATTGAATGAAAATCATACGATTTTTGCCTTAAGCGAATTGTGCGTTTTGAATATTCATTACTCTTAAGCAATTATATTAAAACTTTCAAATTCTCTAATAAATTTCAAAGAATATGATTTACGATTTGGAGCAATTTTCTGAAGAAAATTGTTATTTTTCATAAATAAAATCATAACATTCTTCAGATTTCTATTAATCTTCAGATTTACACCAGAAATCGGTTATGTCGAATAAAAATCTTTTGACTTAGAAATTAAACTTAGAATTTTGAACAGCTCTAGGTTATACTAGTGTTCTTTGTCGGACATTTAGCATATATTGTATAAAAATATTCTATATTAATTGTGACTTTCTTTGAGAATTATGATGTTCACTTTTGACTTCAGGGTCTAATGAATTGAAAATAATTGAATTGTTTCAAACGTTACGAAGTAAGGACCGGTGGTCCTTATCAGTTAAATTGATGAAATCTGCAAGTATTACATAATTTATTGTATGTACGCAATGCACAATTGAAAAAGTTACATGTAGGTTAATACTGCAGTGGACAAATTATATAAAATGTTATTATAATTGATAAAATTACATACAAATTTCTGTAAATGTAACATTTTATCTAATTACACTAACATGAGTAACACCATAAAACTATTTAAAACATTGTTGGTGAACAATTATTCATATTCTCTTTGAAGATGTTCACGATGTAGATTTGATGAAAGCCTTTATTCCACTGTAAGGTAAAAACGATATTCTTAAGAATTCAAACAAGATTTTAGCTAAAGAAATCTTAAAATAAAATTATATAGCGACGTATATTTGATGAAAATTTTTTCCTCAATTTTTTGTATGAAATATTTCAGCTTAAGAAATTGTTCTGAAAAATTTTATTCTTTATTTTTAAAATTTAATTTTATGTTATCATTGTGAAATTTTGCAAAATCACTATAGTAAGAGTAGTGGTGAAAAGATTTTTTCGAAAAGTTTTCTAACCAAATTTTCTTCGTGGCAAGATTTTAGAGACTGGATAATAATCCTACTGAATTTTCAATTTATTCTAATAATTATTGTTAAGAATAATTTTTGATGAATTTAAGAGATTTTTGACTGTTCAGAGTGTGAATATATATATATATATATATATATATTGATTTATAATATAAAAAGAGTATGATTACCCCCCCCCCCCCCCTTCCTCTCGGAAAGCAAAGTAGTTCAATTTATGAAAATCGCGACATCACTTTATGTTTAAGATCTGAAGTTTCGTTTATCCTCAAAATTATTGTTGCAAATTCTTTAGAATCCTAATTAATCACTGAAATTAATTAAAATTTCAATAGAATTTTTTCAAATTTCTTAAAATATTTTCAATCCTCCCTAATCGCTTGGAACATTGCAAAGATCTTGAAAATGCCTTGGAATGTTCTAAAATATAGAATTTTTGGAAATTTTTGAGATCTTATTAAATTACTTCAATCAATTGGAAATGCATCGGAATCTCATAAAATAACGAAAAATATTACATACCCTTCAAAATACCTTCAAATCCAAAATTAAAAGTAATTAAATACTCCACTTGGACAGTTGAATCAATTATTTCGCTTTTGATCCCGTCTTTGTCATTGAGGATTTCTCCCAAATCTACTCAGTTTTGAATTCACACTTTTAGTTTCAAGGTTAGAAAATTTCAATGAAATTGACCTTGAATGTCATTTTATGGAAATATAATTTAAAAGATGAATACTCGCACATACGAATTGATATTTGTTTCTTTCGGCATTCACTAAAATACTCCTGTGCGCTTTGAGAGTGAAAGAAGTACTAAAATTTTATGGGGAAGCACTTGAGAAGTTTCAGATTACATTTTCGCCTGTTTTGAAAGTTGAACCGTTGCGGGTCTCAAGAGAAATTGATAAAAGGATGCACACCTTGTATATTCGACTGTTTGAAAATATTTCTTGGAATTTATTAAAAACGCTCTAAACTGTCCATAACTCTCGCAGATTGCAATCTGAGGAGGATTCCTATTAATTTCGAATCACCACAGATGAAACATTTATGTTGCTCGTAATCTATTTTGCCAATTAAAAGTTTCACATCATATCACTCTGTCATATTGGGAGCATGAGCAACGGGTATTGATGGATGTTCGTTTCTGTTGTGCAAGAGAACAGCTTTCAAACTGTATTTGTTCGAATCAATGAATAGACGCCGAACCTCTTGTTGGTGTTCATGACCAATGGTCTTCATTAGTCCATCTACATCTTTACAATGAGCGAGACTATCTTGGCTTTCTAACAAAAAAATTTATTTAAAAAATCTCGAAAACCTGACTTGCTGGAGGGGAATGGAGGCCAGATTCGGATTCAGCACAAAAAGCTACTCAGAAAAAGACATATCTCATTCCATGAGCATGTAGGTCACATTTTGTTGATCAGTGCAGTAGATCATGGAGAAATTAATTTCTCCATTTTCCATCAAGCAGTTGGTCTTACGAACATTTTTTTTTCACGAAATGTTTGCATTTTCAAGAAAAGAAGAAGTTATTTGCGAATGAGATTTTGTTTTTAAATACAGTTCTTTGACACCATAATAATTTTTGAACCAAAATGGTACTGAAATTATCTGGAAGTGACTAACATGTATTAATAATAAGAAACATGTTGTTTTGAACTTAAAAGTATTTAAAAGAATTTCATGAAGTTTATATGAATTCCATGTGATTTTCAATGAATTCAGAATATTATTATTTGATTTATTCGATAATTTATTTTTCGACCTAAGATCGATACAAATGACTAACAATATAAGATACAAATAGAAACAAAAATTTATCATATGAAGCCAGTATGAACAGCAGAATAGAATGGAGTAGGTTACAAAAAACTGTATGAGGGAGAAATTGCCTAAACGTATTAAGACAATTCTCCAGAATGAATGCTTTAATTCAAAGAATCTGAAGGACGTACAATGCAACTTTGCGCAGCTCGTGTGGAAAATGAGAGTTTGAAAGACTCAGCCAATACTGACTTTTGACTGTAAATGATGAAGATCCTCTATTACAGAAAGTTTACATATGGGGTTTACATATAGAGTCTAGCAGGATCGTAAGTAAATTTATATTCTCCAAACAGTATACAACCCCTGATAGAGCCTAGAAGTCTAAGTTGAGCCATAATAGAAGTTATATAAACAGGTTATTTAAGATGCAGAAATGACTGAAAGTCCGGATAGAGTTTAAGTTGTAATAAGATTTAGGGACTACTTGAATGGAGAGATCTTTCATAGCCAGAACGCCAGAGATAGTCAGAAAAGTTATTTAGAGAGATATTATTGTTCTTAGTGCTGACTTGAAGGTATCATGAGCTAACTGTAGTCTACATGTCTGTAAACGGAGGGTGAAATTCGGCGTGTTTGATGATAAGCCTAGTATTTTCTTTCCACCTACGAATTGGCAAAGCCCAACCTTTTAAAGACATTTAGTGATTGTACAAGCTTAGGGTGCATGAATCTACATTCTTTATCATCCCAAGGCTCATTGCCTGGAGTATACCAGTTTGGCTTTACAAGTGATTCTATCTCATCAGCGGCAGTTGAAGTACGCAAAGTTCTTAGAAATAGACATTTCATGTATAGTCAAATCTATGGTTAGCAATCCAAATTATTTTATTATATATAAATAAATCTCTATTTAAACTTGCGTCCATCTGCATGGAATACGAAATATTATTCCGAACCGAATTCAGAATGAATTCCCGTAATAAAAAAAACCAGTGTGTTGTGTTAAATTCAAGCACAGTGACCCTCAATCATATTGAACCTGACAGTTCTGTAGCACAACTTTTCTTCACAGAATACCTTTCTCATGATTTTAAAGTATTTTATACCAAAAACGAAAATAAAGTTTCATTTTTTTTTTTTTTTTGCAATTCGTTCAACAAGGAACATGATTCCTCTATTTCTTTTCGCAGAATTGAGTTCGCAGTCAAGCAGAGATGGCCTTGATACTCCCCGTCCAGTTCGCTGTCGCTCTTCTCCTTCTCCTCGTATAAATCAGGATTCTGAGAAGCATCCTCTTCGTGCCAGGGACAGGTCGCCTCCTGGTAGGCCTCCTCCTCCACCTCCTGAAATACTTGGGTACGCACTTGGACAACTTGGATATATTCGGCTTATTCCACGCAGAAATCAGAATATACGATTCGAATTTCGAAGATACGTTTTTCCTGCTAGTTATCCAATTAGATTAGGAAAAAAAAGACCTATGTTCCCGTGTCAAACCAAGAACATAGTGTTTTATCATTATCCAATGGTGACATTGTTGCAATATTAGACCATAGTGGGTTTCTTCGTGGAATATATTTGGCAAATAGAGTTCGTTCGAGAATTAAAATAAAGATAATAAACGGCGAAATTGATTATTTTACCTCAGATGAAATGCGATATTGTCAAGTAGGCAAACTTCATCCAATCTTCTCCTGCACTTTTATTAAAGCTTTTGCAAATGAAGATTCACTAGAGTCTGAATGGACTCCTGATAACGAACATAATCTTGGTTTTTCTTCTTCTGACAGAAAACATTCACCTGAATGGACTTCTACTCAGGAGCTTCCTCTTCATACCGAAGCCAGATGTCCTCCTGGGTGGCCGTCTTCTCCTATTGTACTTGGATATACACTTAGACAACTTGGATACATTCGGCTTATTCCCCGCACAAATCAGAACCTACAATTCGAATTTCGAAGATACGTTTTTCTTGCTGGAGAACCAATTAGGTTGCGAGAAGGATCGAGGAGTACTCAAGTGCCAAACCAAGAACATATTGTAGTATCAGCATCCAATGGTGACATTTTTGCAATATTAGAGCATAGCGGGATTCTACGCGGATTATTTTCGTCACGTAGAGGTCATGCGAGGATCAAAATGAATATGATAAGCGGCGAAATTGATAATTTGACCTCAGATGAAATGCGATATTGTCCAGTAGGAAAACTTCACCCAATCTTCCCCTGCAATTTTAATAAAGCTTTTGCAAATGACGATTCGCTACAGTCTGAATGGACTCCTAACAGCGAACGTAACCCTGGTTTTTCTTCTTCTGACAGAAAAGTACTTGGATATACAATTGGACAGCTTGGATACATTCGGCTCATTCCCCGCACAAATAAGAACCTACGGTTTGAATTTCGAAGATATGTTTTCCCTGCTGGTAAACCAATTAGGTTGCGGGAAGGAACGAACTGTACTCCTGTGCCAAACCAAGAACATATTGTAGTATCAGCATCCAATGGTGACATTTTTGCAATATTAACGTATAACGGGATTCTTCGCGGATTATTTTCGACTCATAGAGCTCATGCAAGAATCAAAATAAATATGATGAGCGGTGCAGTTGATAATTTGACCAAAGATGAATTGCGAGATTGTCCAGTAGGCAGAAATCATCCGATCTTCCCCCAAAGTTTTACTAAAACTTCAGAAAATCGCGATTCTTTACAGTTCGAATGGAATCCTAAGATCGAACTTAACCCTGGTTCTTCTTCTTATGACAGACACCATTCACCTCACCAAATTCTGATCAAATCAGAAACAAGGATCTGAATTCCGATAATGCGTTTTTCCTGCCTATAAACCAATTCAAATGCAAATAGATCATATGAACTATGTGCCTGGACCAAACCAAGAATATATTGTATTGTGAACATCCAATGGTGACGTTTTTGCAATATTGGATTATAGTGGGATTCTTCTTGAAATATATAGAAACGATCAAAACAATTCCCGAATGAACAGTTACTGTGATAAGTGCCGTAGTTGATAATTTCACTCCAGATGAAATAAGGTATTGTCCAGTAGGCAAAGATCACCTAATCTTCCGAAAAAGTTTTGTTGAAGCTTTTGCAAATCACGATTCACTACATCCCGACTGAAATCCCAAAGGCAAACGTAATCCGCGTTCTGCTTATTGTGCCAGACAACATTTAACTTCCCAGACTTCTCTACAATAGCCTTTTCTTGATACCAGGTCTAGGTCTCCTCGGGACAGGCCTTCTTCTCATGAAGTTCCAGGATTTGCACTCGGGCAACTTGGATATATATATTCGGCTCATTCCTTAAACAAATCAGAACCGGCCATTCTAGTTTCGAAGATACTTTCTTCCCGCCGATGAAGAAATTCGATTGCTTGTAGGAAATGCTAAATTTGTACTTACACCAAACCAAGATTATATTGTGTTACCAAAATCCAATTGTTACGTTTTTGCAATACTGGAGTATACTGGGAATGTCATGTAGGTAGATATTACCCAATCTTCCCACACCTTTTCATGAAAGTTGTTGCAAATTGCGATTCACTGCAGACTGTGTGTCATTAGTTCACAAGAAAATTATAACATGAAACATAATAATCCTCGTAACTTGAAGTTGTATCAAAATTTAATTAAAACATTAAAACATCATTGTATTTTTTTGTGAGTTTTCATTTGAATTGTTGTCTTTGGAAATTTTATGTCAATGCAAATAACAAACTTTTACGCACCAGATTATTTGATTTTCAATAACAAAAACCCGTGAAAGAGCTCGAATTAATTTTTATAATTTGTTCAATTTTGTGAGATCGTGATCACCATCCTATTAATTCAAGATGTGTCCTTTCTCCTCTGGCCTATAACCATTAAGTATCAATGATAAAAAGGGTTTTCTTTTCAATAACTGACTCACTGACTCCAGCTTTGATTTCAATGCTTTCAAAGTGAAAGGAAATGAAATAGAAAACAGATAGAAAATTCCAAAGGATTCAAGAGAACAAAAGCGATTTCATATTTGGCTTACCTCAACTTATAGCTAACGCCACATTTCATTCGCCCGGAGGAAGGAAGTAGTGGGCAAGGATTAGATTTCCCGTTACTTGGATATGATGTAACTTGTCAGGTTCTCACATTTCCCTGGACCGTTGCACTTCGTTAAGAACTCTCCTGAGACCTATTCGCCCTTTCTAATCTCTGTATAGAAAGCTGATTCAGAAAATCCACACATCCTTCACGGTAGGAACCGATCTCTGTTGGTTTTGAATTTGAATGGCTACATGTCTGTACGCCGTTATGTCACTCGAATTCGCGCTCTGTCCTTCGTCGACTAAAGATCGAAACTTGTCTTACGTCTTTCCATAGATCTGGCTGTGTGAGTCAGTTTTGTCAAATTATGTTCGATAATGCCATCATTTGATGCCGTCCCGGTTCGTCTGAATTTGGTAGAAACGCATGTCCGTTGGTGCAGCTTGAAGGGCGAAGTCCATTTATATTTATTCAAAAATGAGCAGTTGGGTCGGACTACTGTTTAAAAACGTTGTTCCTGGCCAATGTCTGGCTTTGATTATTAAGGAAGTCGCGACCCACCTTAGTTACACGTCGAGTGCAGACGGGCATCAGGAACCGTGATTTTTCGGTAATCGTAGTACTTCTTGTCGGTGCAAGAAGTAGCAAAGACATACGATGAGAATTTTGAGTGTGACATACTCGAAGGTACGAACGCATAGGTGAGGCAGGGAATTTTTGCAAGCGTTGCCAAGTTTGATTCGATATTCGTTGTCAAGCTACAATTTTGGAAGGAACCATGGAGGGAAGCTATATTAGGAATCGCTGACTTCTAAAAAATGCTGACTGTCATATCGTCACTCAGAGACACCTTTTATACTTTCGATTTAATATATTTCAAAATTATAATATGAATTTGATTGACTAGTCATTAATAATTGTTTCCAATTCAGTTTATCTATTTCAGTAGTTCATAACTGTCCAAATGGACAGTTACAAACAATGTTGTCATCAGTTTATAATTGTGAAAATGATGATTAAGTGTTAATTATTATAGATGAGATCAGTTTCTCAAATAAATCGTTTGTTCACATAAGAAGGACGCTGGGAGATAAGGAAATGCACCTACTAGGACGGTAGGTAGAAAACCAACCCTGGATATTTTGCTTATCTTACCTGACAACTGGGTGAAAATAAACAGTCCTTTCCCATGCTAGTTGTATTAATTATTTTCTCAGAGTAAAAATTCTGTGCTACGTAAAAAGTTAATAAACTTACAAGATAACGTCTCGGAACGTGTCACAACTCAATTTATCGTTGGCTTAGATACTTTTTGTATATACATATACGGGATCAGAGGTAATAATTTTTTAAAAGTATTTTTTTAAAGATTCATTCTATTAAACTGATACTTCTCATGAAACTTCATTATACCCTAATGGACATTTCTTCCGCTGGAAGTTTGGGCTTACTCAAAATTACCCCGATAAACGAAGCGTTTGAAAGTTGCTTATCATTATTTTGATACTGCTGGGAAAAACAATTAACAGCTTTTTTTATAACAGATTAGAAAAATTCAAACGAGCATATCACTTTCTTTTAGAAACAGTAAAAGATCAAACTTTCTTGTAGGTGGATAAAAGATGCGCCATGAAATTTCCTACAATGCTATATATTTCAAACAATTTAATTTTCAAAATCCATTTTGAAGACAACAGGGGCCAACCGGAAAGACATAGTGAATTTTATATGCTCTTAGAGAATCCAGCAGCTCAATTAAACAATTCTGCTTTTACTTTCTTCCCTATGAATAATGCTTGCATTTGGATACTCTTTAGTTCACTCAATTCAAGACTCATTAATTAAAATTCATTTATAACACTGATTAAATTACATTTGATTACAGTATAGGATTTATTTAAGGGTAGAAGCAATAAATACACATAGAACAAAGCATCGGCATGTGTTTTGGTATTTTCACCGCCCTTATTTTTGGGTTACGAAGGCCAATATTTTAATCCCCACCATAGAATCATTTCAGAATGAATGGATGTATTTCTGTAGCAAAGAATTTTCGAAAATAACTGTCAAAGTAATTTTGTAATTTTATCACCCCCTCAATGGACAAGGAAAAATTGTGGAGAGAAGAAGAAACATTCAATCAGTGCACCAACCCGGAATTATTTTGGTACAAGATAATTCTTGGGTAATCATGGACTTTATTGAATTTACTTGAATTGATTATATTTTTAATTTTTTGTTTCTTTTCTAGCTTCAGTTCTAATTTCTGTCTCTACTTTGTTTCACATAATACTCTAAGGTTGGCCTACTTTTTTTTAGATTCCTAATCATAATTATCCAGTTGCTTTATGTAGATGAATGAAAATAATGCATTGTTTTCATTCTTTTAACCGGCTTACATCTTAAATACCGCACGCTGGTCGGCATGTTTCATAAACTGCGAGCTGTATTCACTTTCTAGAATTACATCATGATTATCGGTTTGTCCTTCGACCTTGTATGGACCATGACTTCGCGAATCGAATTTTTCATCGCGTACATTCTGCACCACGTATACAAGATCATTCACTTTCGCGTTTAGCGTTCTAGCTTTTTGATCATAGTACTTCTTTGATCCTTCCTTAGTACAGGTGGGTACCCGTGCGGTTCTTTCGAAAACTAATTCGAAGGGTAAGATGAGGTACACTGCGTCACTTCATAAACCGACGTGTTGTACGCAAACATGGCATATGGAAGCAGTCTGTTTGAGTCGTCATAATCGTTTGCGTCATGTTTGATGTAATCTGTTAAAACTCTATGGCTTTTCTCCAGGTATCCATTCATTTGACGACAATGCCCGGGAGTCGTCAATTGCTTTACGATAAACAGTTTTTCCATTTTCCTCATAATTTCACTCACAAAGGCTTTTTCTGGATCACTCAGGATGCACTTCGGGGCACCGTGGTGAGAGAAGAGGTGAGTAGCAACGGAATGGATACCATTATGCAATACTTGCTGAAGTTGTCCTGCACAGTTAGTATATGCCGGTTCTAATTTGGAGTTGTAGGGAGCTTTCCTACAGTGTCAAGTGACAATTTGTCAGAAACGCCAAATGGTGTATCGGTAATCACCATTGAAAAGTACGCACGGGCTCTCATGAGTTTATTCTTCCGACAACTACGAAAATTCTGTCGTAGTTGTTTATTTGGCCCCGCAGACCGAGCCATGTCAATCATTTTCGGACGCACCTTTACGTTTTTGGCATGCATTTGTGTCCTCCCACTAGACTTTCGTAACATTTTATTTTTATTTCTGGTCTTCCGGGAGCACTTCGATTCTACCATGACTAAGAGTGACCTGGACATTACCATGCCAGAGAATAGAGGTAAAGGTGTCCCGCATTTTATTTCGGAGCAGCGAGTTCTGAGAAAGTTTCCTGAGTTCGCCATACCGCATTTTTTCTGTTCGTCTTTTTCTAGAGCGAGGCGAAGGTTCCCTAGACCAGCAATCACGTCCTTCCGGTCAAGTTCATCGAAATTTTTCATATTTACAACGATATAATTCGTCTTGTATCAACAGTCTTGTTCGCAGTCTGCTGGAGTGAAATGAGCGTAATTTTAGCCGCGATATGTCAATGGCACTTTACATTGATAGTTTACGTCAAATCCTTCAGTTTGATATAAGCAGATTTCTGAGAATACTTTTTTTCGTTCCGCGGTTCAGGTGGATCTATATAGGGTACCTCAAGGTTTAGTTTTGAAACCAGTGAAAGCAATTTTGATACAGGGTCCTTTACCTGATGAGAATTAATTTGTTCGGAAACGGCCGTAAAACGCACGCTATTTTGTCGCTGGGTTTCTATGACCTTTATACAGCCTAAGTTTATATGGCTTTCAACTTTGAGCGTGAATTCGTCATCATAAAATTCTCCGCAGGAATCTTGGTTTCTCAATTCTTCCAAAAGTTCTTCATTATTTTTTCCTTCACAGACATGAGCGCAAGGAATCTAAATAACGGAATCAATACCTCCATTAACGCAGAACCAGGATTTTTGTTCTGCAAGTAATTTGTTAAACTTGTTTATTAATATTTTTAAATCCTTCAGATTGAATCCGTGAATCTCCTCAACATCGCTGTCTTCGCTTTCCACCTGAGGTGGGCTGATATCTTCTATGACTTGTTGCAGAGGTGTACGGTCCTTATGATGAGAAATTGAAGTTCCTGTCTACAAGGTGCGGATTCCTCATACAAAATCTTGCTCCGTTTCCTCTTTCTTCATTTCCTCCTATCCCTTGGTGGCCAGGAACATAATAAAATTTAAACTGTAACGGTTCTGAAGCCAATTTTAGTTCTAAGAGTTCGTCTTTGTTGACAACGGGCATTCGTGTCATAGTTTCCTAGTCGTTCTCTTGCCGTTTAGGCAATCAGACTTTTGCACTGTCGATGAGAAACATGGACTCTGTATTAATTATGAGTTGTTAGATTCCTGCGCCTGTGGCCCTCAGAGCGTCTACCATGGCCACTTTCATTTCTGCCGCGTTGATTGTTTGGCGTCCTGTAGCTGCTTGCGAGGCGTTCAGCGGAAGGTTTTTGCTAAACCATACGTCAATTCTAGCTTGGAAGTTGCCTTTCGAATCAGGAACGCTTTTCCCGTCGTTGTCTTAAGAGGTCGATTTCGCAGGTCCTACGTCTGGCAGAACGCTGTAACTCTTTCTAAGAACGGGGGCAACCGAATCTTCAATATCCCCTACTTCAGATGATGATTCCGATAGAGAGGACTTTTCACTGAGGAGGGCATATTTTTCATTATGAGTCCAGGGTGGCGATTTCGTAGCCTTCAAGCAATTGCTCTTCCGTCCATGTTAGGTTCCTTTAGACCGCTTGTAGATCGGGAACCGCCGTCTAGGTTCAGAACTGGCCTTCCCTTCTTTCTCGGATTCAGCTGATGTTTTGCATGGGGTTTGGTACTTTTGTCCGGTTTCGTGGCATTTGGGTTCGCACGTGGCTTGGGCAGAGTAGTCGGTTTCGTTTTACTAGCTTTCAGCTGGCTAGGCCTCACGATGGATCGCTGTTGGATTGCTTATCGAGCACTGGATTTTGAGACTCCCACAGCATACTCTGACAGACAGATCCTACATTGCAGGGATTGTGGAAATTGTTTATCGCTGTTATATTTGATGAGTTAGTTTTGACTCCATACGGTCCGATTACATGACCTAGACAGATTCTTCCCCTCGAATATAATAGTATTCAAAGGGGCTGGTTTCTTGATGGGGCAGGTCTACCTTCTTAATTTGCGAACAAACGGTTCAATTTCCGATTCCAATCTCCTTTCTTCTTCCGCAAATTCTTTGTCTGCAAACGGAATTGGTGTACTGAGTTAGAGACGTGACAATAGTATTGTCTTTAAGGGACATTTCGACACGTTTCTGTCGGAGAAAAGGTCGGCCCGGAATTCCACATGTAGAGATACGGAAATTATTTCTCAACACGTAGAATTCCGCCGAGGCCCCTCAAACCAAAATCTTGAGTTTGCCAAGGTTGTTCACTCCGTGCTCGGTTATTCTATACATTGTAATAAGTTTGTTTGGTGGAATTACGACTTCTTCCTGGACCGCTTGAAATTTTATCATATTGATCGCTGATCCTGGATTAAAATTCCGGGTTAAAAATACCCTGTGGAGTTCACTAGATCCTTTACAGTTCGTGGACGCTCCAGAGACTTGGAGCTCGTCAGTGCGTCTTGCTGATGAGCTGGATTGAAGTTCACATTCTTCTGGTCCTTAC
Source organism: Andricus quercusramuli (assembly GCA_932178445.1). Classification (NCBI taxonomy): domain Eukaryota; kingdom Metazoa; phylum Arthropoda; class Insecta; order Hymenoptera; family Cynipidae; genus Andricus; species Andricus quercusramuli. The sequence goes on along the minus strand of CAKNXH010002035.1, from coordinate 856,284 downwards.
TGCCAGGAGGCACCGGTGATGTTCCATGGCAAATTTGAGTTCTTTTCCTTTGTTTCAAAATCGGCATGCGGCTAGGTCTGGCTCTTTCCGCCTTAACCCTTTTACTTGTCACATCCAAAAATGGTTGCTGTGCCACCCTATAGGTGGAGACCGGTATCTCTGAAGTGGAGTAATATTTCTTCACTTCTTCGACATGTAAAGCATACTCGTATGCTTCCGCTAAGTCCTTCAAACGACTTGCATTTACGAAGGTCACCATTTCCTTCAGAAGTCCACAAATGAAAGCCGTCAAGGTCTTGTCCTAAACTAGCTCAATCATTAGTTCGCTTTTTTCAACTTGCACCGAATTGTGTGTGGGTGCCTTTAACGTGTTCGTGCGTGTATTTTTCTTGCAAAGTAAGCACAGTATTCAATTTCTCACTCCTTATACTTCCCCTCGCCAGGCCTGTTAGTTTACTGGGCACTATCTTGATGAAAGGGGCTCGATTATTATCTGAAGGTATGTAGACAGCTAACTATGTCTTGCGAGAACTCTTTCAAGGGGATGTTATTTCCGTCAAAATGAGGGATGTGGTCTGTAGCTTGCTTTAGTGTAATTTGTTGGAGAAATGACGGCATTCCTCGCCTTGGATTTGGGAACTTTTTCAGATCCTTAATTAACTCGTTCTAAATAAAAAGAAACCTTTCATAAAAAATCACAGGTGGATCTCGCTAAATGTTTTTCAAGAACTGACTAATGCTTGCCTCATTTCCAAAATGACAATTAACAATTCGTTGTAGGCAATTAGTTGTCTCCAAACCACCCAGAACACGCGTGATATAAAGTAGGGTTTAAGTTGAGAGGTCTGAACGTAAGGCAATTACTGTTACCACCGCTTCAGCCCTAACAAAAAAAAGAATTGAACATCCCATGAAATTCATTGTCGTATGTGATTTCTTTTAATTCAAACATGGCCCTAAGGGCGGAGGGTTGACAAACCGATGTTCAAGCTTAGCTTGTTCTTGTTTCGATTGTGACTTTTTACCTGCACGTATAGCAGATTTTTTTTAGGGTACCATCAATTTGCAGGCAAGAATAGACTCAAAGCGTTTATTCTTGAAAATTTGAAAAGATTTCTTATAGAGCAAAGATTTCAAGAGATTTCAAAGTATTTGATTAAATTTTAAACGATATCATCAAATTTCGAAGAATTAAGTTATATTTCAAGGGGGTTCAAAGGATTTAACAAGACTTGATCGGATTTCATGGGGAATGCATATCAGATCATTACAACTGTAATTTGATGATACTGAATTCTCTTTTGTTAAAATTTCTTCGGCTCTAACGAACACATTCTCCTCACTTATCTCGTGCTTCGAACTCGATTTTGTTTAAAACACGAACTTATCTACATTATTTTTTTATTCACTTTGATAATTGATTCTTATTTTGCATTGAATTTTACTCTAAGCTACTCTGAAAAATGTGTTATTTCAATAAATTTATATAACTACAATTCATAATATGCATTAGTATTTGAACGGACGTATTTTCGCTGTTCTGTTTTTATAATCAAAGAAAAAGTGCGCATCATATGAGAAACAATTTTGTTATTATAAATCTAATTGCATCTTGTGTCCTATCACAAAATTATTCATGACAAATTTGTAGCTCTTCTTTGGCTGAGCAACTTTTTTTCATCGATTGTTTCCATAGCTTGTGTATTTCTTTCAAAAATTTGATTATTTTATTTTTAATTTTATTTTTGAGATTAAAACAAAAACTACGTATACTGTCAAAAAAAGACTGCTAAACAGTTTGTAGATCTTTTCTAAATGCACAATTCTGGTAAGAAATTTTTAGACCCTTCTCGAGTAAATGAATTTTGTTGAATTTTTTTTTGGTAGCTTGTGTCATTTATTCAAAAATTTTATTTATTTAGTTTTGATGCTGGTTTCCACAAATAAAACAAAATTCAGATCCTATCAAAAAGTAATTCGTAACCAATTTGTAGATCTTTTCTGTATGGATAATTTCCGTTGATTCATCTTTTTCAGCATCTTGTATAGCTTAACTGCAAAATGGAATATTTGATTTTTTTATATTTTCTTGTGCGATCCAAATTTGAATTTTCAATTCTTCAAGAAAATTCAAAAAGTTATAATGACATTCTTGTAGGCTGTTCGAAAAGAAACGTTTTTCGTCCGAAGACTTTTTTCATATCATGCATTGTTTGGCTTGAAATTTTCATTTTCATTTGTTCTTTGGAATTTTGTAAATTCTTTAACTCTGGTAATTTATTTTTTGTCGAAGAAGATTACAGAGAAAAATTGTTCATCATCTTGATGACTATAAATAGCCGTACACAGAATTTTCAAATCCTAAAAATAGTGGTCTCAAAAATTTTGAAAATGCTTCAACTTTGTGAATTCTTATTTAAAATGCCTGGCTAACGAACCCGACCTTTACCTTAAGGCATTAAAGGAGTATATATCCCTAAAGCCAATGCAATATGTAAATTGCGATTGGATGATTGGAAAATGTGCGCAGTAAAACAAGAGATTTGAGATGGAACATCTTCAAAGTAAACACTGAATGACGAAACAATTTTTAATTCTTGGACTTTGAAATCTATAATAATCACACGGCTTTTTTAAGAAGGAATGAAAAGACTTTCACCATTGTTTAAGTATCAAAAACCACGGTTAAGATCTACATTTCTTGAAAGTATACATGAAAATAAGTTTTCATTTTATTATTCATTGCGACTGTTTTTGTACAATGATTTTTTAAATATTATTTATGTGAGACATGTACAGATGCTTAAAAATGGTCAGCCTCATATAAAAAAGAATACTTGCAGAAAAAAATTAATATTTCTCAATATTTCAGGATGACCACTGAAAGTCTACAAAAAAATTCTTCATCATTTTTCGGTTTTCTTCTGGTTCAAACAAATATTTACCGGTGAATCTATCTATCTACACATGAATTAGAAAAATTTAACTATTTAATCATTCTTAACCTTAATTGAAGAATTTAGGAAGCCTTAGTATAAACATGACGCAACCAGATGGTAATATCGTAAAACTTGTAAACAGGCTACGTCACATCAAAGTGAAGAAAACAAGATTATTTCCACACTAAGTATACTTTGCCTTTATTTATTCACGTTGAAAATCATACCACAAAAAAATCACGAAATCCGATTAAACATATCAGCAAACTCTGTTAGAGAAGTCTTCTAATTTCCAATCATTCAAACTGAACATTAAAACATTTAAAATTTGTCAATTTCAGAGTCAAAATGGTCATTAGTAATTCATGACAAAATAGCAGTATCTAATTTGAATAATTTTTATCATGCGAGGTTCAAAATAAGACGATGTTTTGAAATCACATATTCGAAATTGTAAAAATTTCAAAGAAGTAGCCTTTAAAATTAAATAAGATAGAATTGGAAGCCCGCAGAATTATTAAATCTCGAGACGAGAATTACTTCATTTCAAATTTCGTTTCGTAGCCTATTAGTTATTTAATGAAGTGGTTCAAATATTTTTTCTGGCCTTGTTACTGTGAAAATGTTTGGCACTTATTTATTTTTGCAGCGGGTTTGCCTGAAGAAAAGTATGACGAACGGTCGAACGGGTGGATGGATCAACAACGGACCAATACTACAATCATAAATAATGTAACTTTGAAGGACGAAATACCGAAATATATTCAGATAGATATTATATATCTAGTATTTGAAATGAAAAAAGAGAAACCTCACTAATTGTCCAATTACCGGAATTGCCAAGGAATTGGAAAATATTTTGACCTAATCACTTTAATTACTCAGCTACGTTTATTTAAATTTATGATTGTTGAGGTTTTGGATGTTTGTTTGCAATTGTCAGTAAATTTCGATCAAGGATCGATTTGAAAACTTGAATTGGGCAGAAAAGAATGCTTTTCGAAAATCATCAACTGCAGGGCGTTCAAAACTAAAATTCAATTACCTTGATAATTTTTCGAAGGTCATGTCATTCTAGAAAGTAAACCTGGTAGCCCAGGTGCTTAAAATACATTTCCCCCGAGGAAGATGTCTTCACGATAGAAATGTAAGATTCATTAACCGTTTTTGAAAGGCCTAGCCAACCTTAAAAGTAAACCTAGTCTCGATGTTTAAAATATATCTTTCTCGAAAAAGTTGTGTTCATAACTGAAATTCAAGACACCCTCATGGGTTTTCGAAGGTCTCGTCATTCTTGGAAATAAACTTGGTAGTCTGGGTGTTCAAAATACATCTTTTTCGAGGAATGTGCGTTCAGAACTGAAATTTTATTCACCTTGACCGTCCTTTCAGGGTCTTGTCGTTCTAGAAAGTAAGCCTGGTAGTCCAGGTGTTCAAAATTCATCTTCCCTTAGAAAGTTGCCATGAGAACTGAAGCAGGAGGCACGTTGGACCCACGAGGTTGTTGAAATTTCAGTTATGAATGGAACTTCCTGGAGGAAGGTGTATTTGGAACATCTGGACTACTGGGTTTATTTCTTAGAATGACGAGACCTTAGAAAACCCATGGATGTGTTTCAAATTTTAGTTGTGGGCTCAACTTCCTCAGGGAAGGTAAATTTTAATCACCTGGACTACTGGGTTTACATCTTAGAATGACGAGAGCTTCCAAAACCCACCAGGTCGACTAAATTTTTAGCTATGAACACAACTTCCTCGAGGAAGATTTATTTTAAACACCTGGACTATCGACTTTAATTATTAAAATAACGAGACCTTCAAAAAAGATCAGCGTGTCTTAAATTTCAGTTATGGACACACCTCTTCAGAAGGATGTACTTTAAACACCTGGACTACCAGGTTTAATTCTTAGAGTGACGAGACCTTTGAAAAACGATCAGTGTGTTCTTAACTTGTATTACGAACACAACTTCCCTGAGGAAGATGTACTTTAAACATCTGGACTACCGGGTTTACTTTTTAGAATTACGAGACCTTTTAAAACCGAGTTAATTTTTTTAATTTATTGTTCTCAGAGCTGATAAAACCTAACCCTGTATTTTTAGATGCTTCAAAGAACTTTTCTTTTTAGCTTTTTTTTGTTACATACATAGTTTATAACCAATTATAAGCAATACCTTCCATTTGAGATGGAAATGTGATAATTTTTAAGATCGTAAGAAAACATGTAATGCGATATACTAATCTACGAAGGAAAATCTTTAAACAAATAACATCGTCATCTCACATATAGGTGAGATAACAACTACTTACGTATATGTTTGTACTCTGATGATGCAATAGAATATTCTTTGGTTACATTTTTTAACCCGATTATTCACTCAAGTATTGATCAGATTTTCCTATACTTTGGGAAAATGAGGATGGTCTATACTTTCATTTTCACTCTGGCGGTCATCTTTAATTCTATAGGTGAATATACTAATTTAATATATTAATCGTTTTTTTTTTATATTTTATAAAATACATGTATGAATACAGCCATTTCTCAGGCCTTGTGACTTGTGACGTCAAGAATTATGACGTCATAGACATATAATGGCCACTGCATACCTACGAACTTGAAAAGCGGCTCTTGAGGTCGGCTTCTACATCTCTAACTGAAAACAGACATGCATCTATAATGTCCCTGTTGTTACCCTTTGTGCTTGATATACTACTAAGCTTCCAATGAAGAAATTACTTTTTTGCATTGTAATAGAATTTTTAACCAGAGCTGGGCACAAAATACCTCAGCTACATTGCTGAAATTATATTGCAAATCCCTAGAAAATATAATAAGTCTAGGAATTTCATGGTAAAAGAGTGGGGAAACAAAAGAGTGAGAAAGAGGGATGACATCATTTCATGGGTGGTGGGGGGCAGTAGAGTCACGGATGACGTAGAGATGCGCAGTGGAGATCTGTAAAGCATAAAGCTGCACAGTAGCGTTTATGCAACATGTAGGTGCGCAGTAGGTACTTATGGGACATAGAGTTACGCAGCACACTTCTGTTGTAAACTAGGCTGCGCAGTAGAGCCCTGCACCACTCAGCACTGCACATTAGATACATATAGTACATAATACTGTGCAGTAGAGACATATAATGCATAAGAATGCGCAGCGGATACCAGTTATATGTAAGGATGCATAGTATGCATTTATGGAACATGAAGCTGCGATCTAAAACATGCAGGGGTGCGCAGTATAGATATGTAAAACGTCAAGCTGCGCCGTACGCTGTTGTGGTGTATCATGTTGTGTAGTGGAGTCATGCAATATTCAGGGCTGCGCAATAGAGACATATGGCAGTTAAGACTGCGCAGCATATTAATACAATGCGCAGGGATGCGCAGCAGGTATTTATGTGGTATATGAATGCGCAGTTACTTTTGAGATGAATTAGTCTGCGCAATAAATATCTAAGATATTTGGGGGCGTGCAGTAGGCATTTATAGGTCATAGAGATGTACAGAAGTCATTCATAAGGCATAGAGCTGCGCAATATATGCATATGGTAATGAAGGCTGCGCAGTAAATGTCTACGATACGTAGGCATTTATGTGACAATGAACTGCGCAGTAAACATTTATGAGACATAGAGCTGCTCAGTAGGTATTTATGGGACATGGAGTTGTGCAGTGAGTAATTACGTAGCATAGAGCTTCGCAGTAGGTAGTTATAGGTCATAGACCTGCGCAGTATATGTTTATATGGCCTAGAGCTGCACATTACACTTTTGTGAAAAAATTATGCTGTGCAGTAAATACCTAAGATATGCGGGGACGCGCACTAAGAATTTATAGGACATAGAGCTGCGCAGTAGTTGTTTATGTGACAAAGAGCTGCGAAGTAGGTATTTATGAGGCATAGAGCTGCGCAGTAAACTTTTATGATAAATTAGGCTGCGAAATATGGACATACGGTAAGTAAGGATGCACAATGCATACCTAGGATATACATGGATACGAAGAAGGTATTTATGAAAAATAAAGCTGCACAGTAGCTATTTTTAAGAAGAAGAGTTGTGCAGTAGTTATTTATATGACATAGCGACGTGCAGTATACTTTCATAATCGGCTAGGATGCGCAGTAGCGTTCTGTAGTGCACAGGACAGACGTAGAGCAAAAATGAGACAGTTTTTAATTATTATTTTTTATCCTTCAATAAATAACTCAATTAGTCCCATTCCTGATGAAAATGAATGTCGAAGTATCTAGAGAATGTAAATTATTAGCAGGATATCGAATCTAATTCATTTAATATATCAAATTATATATATATATATATAATTTCCACGATGTTGACATTTTGTTAATTTAATTTGCTTACAATAAACAGATTCAATATCCTGCTAATTATTCATATTCTTCAGATAATTCGACATTCATTTTCATCGAAAATGGGATTAATTAAGTTATTAACTCGAAGATAAAAAATAATAATTAAAAATGTCTCATTTTCGCTCTTTGTTTACTTATTAGAAGAATAGAAAATGATGAAAATTGAAAATCTAATCCATAGACGCTATAATGCAACTATTTTTGATCACTTCCAAATAAAAGATTTGAGAATCGGTTGAGAATTGTAGGCTGCGGCGCCTTAATACATTTACATTTTGATAAAGAGGCTTTAATTTCATCAATCGAGATATCACAGTTCAATAAAGAGCATTCGTTTCCAATGCATTATATGCAAAGAGAAGCCTCAATTAGATAGAGGAAAAAAAGAAGGACTTGTCATACATGCATGCTTATATTGATAGTCGCAGGAGCCCGAAACCTGAATCTATTGATTGCTATCAAAAAATCCTTAGGCTTATTACAAGCCACTAGTGAGTTCAGCAATGAAGATTCGTATTGTCCCTTCTTGGACTCACGTTAGTCCAGAAAAGATCTTTTCATTTTCAGGCATTTTGCACCCTTTGAATCGGCAAAACGCGATCTCTTGAAGACATTTGAAGATTGTCTAAGCTCAGGGCGCATGACTCTACATTCTCTATCATCCCAAGGTTTTTTCCCTGGAGTACGCCATTTTGGCTTTACAAGTAAATTCAACTGATCAGCGACGGTTCAAGTACGCAGAGTTCTTAGAAATATACATTTCGTGTATAGACTCAAATTTACGGTTAGCATTCCAAATTATTCTATTATATAAAAATGAGTCTCTATTTACTCTTCCGTCCATCTGCATGGAATACGAAATATCAACCCGAACCAAATTCAGAATAAATTCCAAAACTATAAGGAAAACTATGTGTTGTGTTAAATTCAAACACAGTGAGCCTCAATCATTTTGAAACTGATAGTTGTGTTGCACAAATTTTCTTTACAAAAAACTTCTCTTATTATTTCAAAGTATTTTATAACGAGGACAAAAATAAAGTTACAAGTCTTGCTTTGAAATTTGTTGAACAAGAAACATGATTCTTCTATTTCTTTCCGCAGAATTAAGTTTGCAGTCAAGCAGAGATGGCCTTGATACTCCCCGCCCGGTTCAATGTCGCTCCTCTTCTTCTCGTCGTATGCCTCAGGCTCCCGAGGAGAATCCTCCTCGTGAAAGGGACAGGTCGCCTCCTGGTGAGTCTTCTTCTCCTGAAATACTAGGATGCGCACTTGGACAACTTGGATACATTCGGCTTATTCCCCGCAGAAAACAGAATATACGATTCGAATTTCGAAGATACGTTTTTCCTGCTGGTTACCCAATTAGATTGCGAACAGAAGGAAGGAGATATAGTCCCGTGCCGGGCCAAGAATATATTGTTTTATCAGTACCTAATGGTGATATTTTTGCAATATTAGAGCATAGCGGAGTTCTTCGCGGAATGTATTCGACAAATAATAATCATTCGAGAATCAAGATAAATATGATGAGCGGCGAGGTTAGTGATATGACCTCAGATGAAATGCGATATTGTCCTGTAGGCCAACGTCACCCAATCTTTCCCTACAATTTTATTGAAGCTTCAGCAAGTGACGACTCACTACAGTCTGCATGGAATCCTGAACCAAAAGTACTTGGATATACACTTGGACAACTTGGATACATTCGGCTTATTCCCCGCACAAATCAGAATCTACGATTCGAATTTCGAAGATACGTTTTTCCTGCTGGTTATCCAATTAGATTGCGAACAAAAGAAAGTACCTTTATTCCCGTTCCAAACCAAGAACATATTGTAATATCAGCATCCAATGGTGACATTTTTGCAATATTAGAGTATAGCGGAACTCTTCGCGGAATATATACGACACGTAATACTAAATCGAGAATTAAAGTGAATATGATAAGCGGCGCAGTTGATAATATGACACTAGATGAAAAGCAAGATTGTCCAGTGGGCAAATTTAACCAAATTTTTCCCGAAAATTTCATTAAAGCTTCGTCACCTAACGATTCACTACAGTCCGAGTGGTATCCTGAGAGCGAACGTATCCCTGGTTCTTCTTCTACTGACAGACAACATTCACCTGGTCAAATAATAAAACCAGAAAATTACGATTCACTACAAACTAAATGGAATCCTCACAGTGAACGTAACCCTGGTTCTTCCTCTCATGACAGACAACGTTCGCCTGACCGAATAATCAAATCAGAAAATTACGATTCACTACAAACCAAATGGAATCCTCACCGCGAACGTAACCCTGGTTCTTCTTCCCATAACAGACAACGTTCACCTGGCCAAATTCTGATCAAATCAGAACCAAAAATTTGAATTTCGAAGATACATTTGTCCTGCCTATAACCCAATTCAAATGCGAATAGATCATACGAACTATGTGCTTGGGCCTAACCAAAAATATATTGTATTATCAACATCCATGTTTACTCCGGGCAGGCCTTCTTCTCATGAAGTACTAGGATTCGCATCCGGGCAACTTGGATATATGTGACTCATTTCTGAGAAAAATCAGAACCGGCAATTCCAGTTTCGAAGGTACTTTTTTCCCGCTGATGTAGAAATTTTATTGCTTGTAGGAGATGCTAAATTTGTACCCACGCCAAAGCCAAGAATATATTGTGTTAACAACATTAAATTGTGACATTTTTGCAACACCGTAGAATACTGGGATTCTTCGTGGAATATAATTATAAGACGATGGAAATTATTCGAGAATGACAATAAATATGACAAGCGGTGATCGCAAATTGCGATTCACTGCAGACTGTTCATCATTAATTCAATAACTAAATTGTAAAATAAAACATAATAACCCTTGTAACCTGAAGCTGGATCAAAATTAAATTAAAACATCAAAACATCATTGTATTTGTTTCTTGGAGTTTTTATTTCCCTGTAAAAACTAGAATTCGATTTAGAACTTAATTCGGTATTAAAACAGTTCACGCAACAAACCAATTGCACTTTAGTTTGATCTGCTGATCTAATAAAATAAGGTCGATTCGTGGATCGAAATAGGCTCGAAATGAGAATCATCTGTCAATAACTAAATATGATAAAACAAATTCTAAACTGTCAAGTTTAGAAACCAAGGTCACCCATAGGGCTGAAGTTCGGGATGTCTGAGTGTGGAGGTTCAACACTAATTTTTACGAATTTTCAATTCTCCATACTTTTTTGCATAACCATGTAGGAAAATGTTTTTAAAAAAACATTGGCACCTTCGGTTTTCAACTTTCGCCTACAAAAAAGTGGGCACAGAAAGACAAATTTTCACAAATAACCTAAACTTCTTCCAAACTGAAATAATTTTTCTCTTTTTTTTCTAATTTCGGCACACATTATTCACGAGGTGTAAGAAAAGTTAAAAATTAATGTTCCAGAATCAAAGAAGTATCAATTCCGATCAAACTTGTCCCAAAATGGTATAAATCCACTTAGTCGGTCAATTGGGAGCTGGAATTCAAAATTTGTGCCACTTTCAAACTCGATATTATCAAAGAAAATTATTATTATTATTGAGAAATTATTATTATTACCTTTACTAAATAAAATCAAGAAAAAATTTTCAATCCATGAAGCGGACGGTGATCAAATCGTGGCAAAGGTGCCCCGAAAATGTATAAATCCACTTATACGGTCAATTTGAAGCTGGAATTAAAAATTTGTGCCAATTTTAAACTCGATATTATTAAAGGTATCACCTTCAGTAAACAAAGTAAAAAAAAAATGAAAAATCCATGGAGCAGATGGTGGTCAAATCGTAGCAAAGGTGCCCCGAAAATTGTATAAATACACTTACACGGTTAATTTAAAGCTGGAATTTAAAATTTGTGCCAATTTTGAACTCGATATAATACGATATAATACATTTGACTAAAATGTGAAAATATAGTTAAATTGTTAGGTTTACATTAAAGTCAGTACAAGTGGGGTTTTCTTGTCACAGAAAATAAATTTGGGCTCAAAATTGAAAAATTTCAGAAATTAACTTGAAGATTTTTTTCATTAATTCACATTACTTGATTTCTATGATAGGCAGTAATAGGGGTTTCGGGGCACGAAAAGGAATTTGGGATCAAAATTAGAAAATTTTTAAATTTGGTTTAAAATTGGTAAAATGTTTTCGAATTGATATATTTTCATGAAAATAGGAAAGGAGGGGATTTTCAAGTCTCATAATACGAATTTTGGTGCAAAATTCAAGAATTTAAAATAGCAACCTAATTTTTGAAAATTGTATTTCATTGGTAAATTGCCATGAAAGTAAGAAAGAGGTGGAGTTTTAAGTAACAGAATACGAATTTAAGGTGAGAATTGAAAAAGTTGAAACAAATTTTTAAAATTTTATTTAATAGCTAAATTTTTAGAATTTTTAGAATTTTTTAGCTTTGTTTTAGAATTCATGAAAATCTGACAAATTAATATCATTCTCAAAATTTTAGGTTAACATTCTGTGTTCTACAACTTGATAAACACCCCCGTAATCGACTTTCACGGAAATGTGCCAGTTTAATCATATTTCCTAGATTTAAGTCCACTTTTGAAATTTCGGCATTTTTGCCCCAAATTTGTATGCTGTGACTCCGAAAACCATCTCTTACTGACTTTCATAGAAGCTCACAAATTTAATAAATATTTCAGAATTGAGGTTACCTTTTAAAATTCTTAGATTTTTACCTCCAGTTTGTGTTGTGCGACTACATGAAGAAGAAATTAATATTTCCAAATATTTCAGGATGACCACTAAAAGTCTACAAAAAAATTCTTTTGGTTCAAAAAAATATCTACCGGCGAATTCGCTACACCTGAATTAGAAAAATTTAAATAATGACTCATTTTCAACTTTATTTAAATAATTCAAGAAGCCCTAATATAAACATGACGCAGCCAGATGGTAATATCGTAAAACTCGTAAACAGGCTACGTCTTTTCAAAGTGAAAAAAACAACATTATTTCCACACTAAATATACTTTGCCTTTATTCATTCACGTTAAAAATCATACCACAAAAAAATCACGAAATTCGATTAGACATATCAGCAAACTCTGTTACAGAAGTCTTCTAATTTCCAATCATTCAAACTAAACATTAAAACATTGGAAATTTGTCAATTTCAGAGTCAAAATGGTCATTCGTAGTTCATAACAAAGCAGTATTATCTAATTTAAATAATTTTCATCATGCGAAGTTCAAAATAAGACGATGTTTTGAAATCACATATTTGAAATTGTAAAAATTTCAAAGAAGTATCCTTTAAAATCAAATAAGCTAGAATTGGAAGCCTGCAGAATTATTAAATCTCGAAACGAGAATGACTTTCTTTCAAATTTCGTTTCGTAGCCTATTAATTATTTAATGAAGTGGTTCAAATATTCTGAAGAAAAGTATGACGAACGGTCGAACGGGTGGACGGATCAACAACGGACCAATACTACAATCATAAATAATGTAACTTTGAAGCACGAAAAACTGAAATATATTAAGATAAATATTATATATCTAGTATTTGGAATGCAAAAAAGAGAAACCTCACTAATTGTCTAATTACCGGAATTGCCAAGGAATTGAAAAACATTTTTACCTAATCACTTTCGTAGGTAAAATAAACTTGTTTTTTTTTCACCATTCCATTCGTGAAATGGTAGAATATTACTCTTATATTAGTTGAAAATTCGGTCTATAATTCAAATGATGGCCCTTTGTTTGGGAGCCTTTAGTAAGTCAAGAAAGCTGTCTTGATATTTTTATTGGCTAACATTGCTAACATATAATCCTTTTTGTTCAGTCCGGTGGATGCGGAGATGCACTTTTTTCACTAGAACAGATTTGAAATCATTTGTAAAAGCTCAATCACAAAATGACTGTCTTGCAGTCTGACAGTATTGAAAAACATGCTATTGGAAAAACAGAAAATGAGAAAATGAGGAAGCGATTATGTAACTGTTTCACATTTATTTTCACTTCCACTTTTACGAACTACATATTGGTTTTTTGAATAGTTGTAACGATTAAAATTGAAGAAAAGAGTACCAAGGTGAATTTCGAAAAAGTGGAAGAGTAAGTGAGAGTGAAAAAGTAACTTAATCATAAGTTAGTTAATTTTTTTAATTCACTATTCTCACTGTAAAAACTAGAGATCTCTTTCTTTACGGTATCATATTTTAGGTGCCCTGTTTTTGAATAGGAGAACTTCATACTGTTATTTTCAATGTGAAACAAATGAACCTGGGTTCCCACCAGCGGTCTCATTTTAGAACCACTCGAGAATGTTTCCTCTGACTCTTATTTAATACGTGAAATTAGCCCTAAAATAATACATTTTTTAACAGTGCTCAGAGCTGCTACAACCTAACCCTGTATTTTTAGATGCTTCAAAGAAGTTTTCTTTTCAGCTATTCTTTTTGCTACATACATAGTTGATAACCAATCAAAACCAATACCTTTGAGACGAGAATTCAATAATTATATCTCCAAAGGACAATCTTGAAACCAATAATGTCGTCATCTTATATATAGGTGAGATAACGACTACTTGCGTATCTATTTGTACTCTGATGATGCAATAGAATATTTGTTGGTTACATTTGTTGACCCGATTATTCACTCAAGTATTGATCAGTTTTTCCTATACTTTGAGAAAATGAGGATGGTCTATACTTCCGTTTTTACTCTGGCGGTCATCTTTAATTCTATAGGTGAATATACTAATGTAATATGTTAGTCATTTTTTTTATATTTTATATAACACATGTATGAATACGGCCATTTCTCAGGCCTGTAGGGAGAAGTCGAAGTCTCTCTTTCCAGCTTATAACCATATAATGGCCATTTGTATACTTGTGAGTCAAGGATTATGACGTCATAGACATATAATGGCCATTGCATAGCTACGAACTTGAAAAGCGGCTTTTGAGGTCGACTTCTACATCTCTAACTGAAAACAAACATGCATCAATAATGTCCCTGTTGTTACCCTTTGTGCAATGTTACCCAATGCATATGGTAAGGATGCACAATACATATCTAGGATATACATGGATACGAAGTAGAGTTGTGCAGTAGTTATTTATATGACATAGAGATGTGCAGTATACTTTCATAATCGGTTAGGATGCACAGTAGGGTTCTGCAGTGCGAAGAACTGCGCAGTTGAGGCAAATGGTAGATAAGGCCAGGCAATAGACGCCTGATATATACAGGCTTACGCAGAAAGTATTATTAGAACATAAAGCTGCGCAATATGTATTTATGGCATTCATATGCAGCTCTGCACATTAAATGGCCCTACCGCACAGCCCTAAACATTAGAGGGCTTTACTGCGCGAACCGGCTCGCTTCAGGGCTCTATTGCGCAGTCCTGTACATTACAGGGCTCTACTGAGCAGCGCTGCGCATTATACGACTCTTCTGCGTATTCATGTACATCACAGGACTCTAATTTGCAGCCCTACACATTGCATAGCTCTACTGTGCATATATGTATCTTACATGACTCTACTGCGCACCCATAAACAGTATACGTCTCTGCTGTGCATATATGTACATTATATGACTATACTGCACAGTCCGGCACATCACACGAATCTGCTGCGTAGTCCTGCATAGCACATAGCTATTCTGTGCAACCATATAGATGGTAGGACTCTACTGTGAAGCCCTACACATTACATGATCCTACTGTGCAACCCTAAACACCACAGGACTCTACTACTCAGCCTTGCACCTTATTGGGCTCTAATGTGCAGTCTTGCGCATTGCATGACTCTACTACACAGCCCTGCATCTTACATGACTCTACTACACATGCATAAACAGTACACGACTCTATTGCGAATATCTGCACATGACATGATTATACTACACATTCCTGTACATTGTATGAATGTACTGTGCATCTCTGTGTAGTTCAGAATTCTACTGATAGATAAACGTTTATTTTTCAGCCTGCTGGCCTTAAAAAATTGACTTGCTTACATTGCATTTTTACAGAATTCCTTATCTCTAGGCCGCATGCTCTTATCGCCTTGCCTTCCTCGTTTCGCCTCGCCTCGCTCACATGTCCTAACTTTTTCGCATTGCCTCGCTTGCCAACCTCCGTTTTCGATCTAATCCCTACTATTTATCTACTATGTACAATATTTACATCTTACTTATATCTACTTTCTCTCTTATTTATAATCTTTCCGTCTCCATTCCTCTTCCTTCTTCCTTCTCTTCATCCCCATCTTACCAACACTCCCTTCACCCATGCAACTGCCCTTTTTCCCCCTTTTCATGCAACAATACATCCATGCTTATCTCACTCCTTTCCACCTCCGAACATTCCTCCAACCAGTGCGCCACTCTTGCGTCCCCCTTCCCACACAGTTCACACATCCTCTCCTCCCGAGAAAGCCAGAACCTATTGAAACACTCCATGCACCCACACCTCATCCTCGCTATAAGCTCCTGACTTCCTTTCTCTCCTTTCTCACATAAATATTGCGCTTTGCCCTTGGCATAATGCACACATAGTTCCCGTTAAAACTTGCCTCTCTTATTCTCTCTTCCCCTTCTGTCTGCTTTCTCTCTCTCTCTCTCTC
>CAKNXH010002035.1:695555-840210 GCA_932178445.1 Andricus quercusramuli | reverse complement strand
TCTAAAATACCTTTCCCTCTCAGCCTCCATCTTCCCCCCCCCTCCCCCCCCCCCCCCCCCTCCTGGTATAATAATGTTAAACATAATGTAGAAAAGTTCGTATTTTTGACAAAGTCGAGTGCGACGAACGAGATACGTGATGAGAATGTGTTTTTTAAAGCCGAAGGAGTTTTTGAAAAAAATTAAGCATTTCATTGTAACTTGTGTCTTTTTGTCCCAAAATTCAATTTGTTTATTTGCAATGTCGTTTTTCGTGATTGAATCAAAAACCTAAAAATCATATTCTTTCAGTGTTCTTTACCAATAAATGGTGTTTTTTACCAAAATGGAATTTAAGATTCTTAGTCATTTTTTGTGCAATCAAAATTAGAATTTTCGATTTTTCAAAAAATTGGAAAAGTTGCTCAGGTATTATTGTAGGACTTTCAAAAAGCAACGTTTTTCTTCTGTTGACTTTTTTTTCATGTAGTATCTTGTTTGGCTAAAGATTTTCATTTTCTTTTTTTTTAATACTGAAAATGCTGTGAATCTGATAATGTGCTTTATATCGAAAAAAATTTCAGAGATGAATTGTTCGAAACTCTGAGCATCAACAATTAGCCGTACACTATATTTTTAACGTGTGCCAAAGCTCAATCCAATCTCATAATTTTTTCGAAAGTTATCGTGCCTACAGACTGCACACTATAGGCAGACTACAGACAGACACCTTCATAAAAATCGTTTCTTTAGACGCAGGGGGTTTCAAAACGTGGAGAATTGATGAAAACCGACAGAGTCAAATTGAAACTTTGAAGTTTCTTCTATATGTTCATCATTTCGTTTTTTTGAATCCTGTACCTGTTCAAAAATAGTAATCAATTAGTTTTCATACCTGTTCATTCGTCCTGTACAATAAGTTCACGCAGGCCTTTATGAATGTTTACAGCGTAATTTTCACCAAATATCTTTAAACTTTGTGCACGGAAAATGCCCCAAAATAGGAAGAATAGCAGTTTTGTAAGCCTATCTTTTCAAGTTGAAAATTCTGCTATTTGGTAGCAAATTTCACTATTTTATTGAAAGTATAATTATTTTGTTTGAAATTCGAATATTATAATTATTTAAACTACTCATAATGCAGGTTTGAATTGTTAATTTTATACTTGAAGAGACTATAGTATAGTTGAAAATAAACAAGAATACCCTACCAGGGAAACCTGTAATTCTCAGAGAATTTGTATATACCTGGAAAAACCTGGACATATCAGGGAATTGTTGCGCAAGTGTGCTTAGTTTCTTTCAATTGTAATATAAAAATGAATTACAATGGTCCTTGATTTGTACAGGTTTGTCTCGGATTTGAAATTAATTTGTTTACTGAAAAATTCAACTATTCTGTTTTTGGTTGAAAACTGAGTATTCTTAGTTGAAAATTCAAGTACCTCGTTAAAACTGCATGAATTGTGTGACTTTTCTGTCCTGGCATACTTCTCTAGCTTCCTTCACGTCCATGCATTCTTTTATGCAAGCTCTCGTGTTTCTATGGCTTCTCATGCCTTTTCGGATTAAGGTCTCATTCAAACATTCTAACCATTCTTTTCGCAGTCTGCCTCTGGGCATACTGCTATTTACTTTAACTTCATACACTTGTATCATTAGAAGTTCATCTTTCATTCTTTCAACACGCCGAACCATCATAACTAATTTCTTTCCCATGCGTCAAGTATGGTCTTTTTTGCACCATATTCTTGGAAGATTATTTCGTTTTTCACTTTGCCCATCAGTGTTTTTCCGCGATTTGTGCGCAGAGGTTTCATGCCAATCGCGGCAGTTTAAATATTATCCTTTTCTTGACAGGTTTATGTCTCAATACCGTATAGCACAGCCGGTACAAATATAGAATTACCTATAGCCATTTAAGCTTTCTTTGACATATTTTTACTTCTGAGAATAGACCCTGCTCTACCGATAACCTTCTGACCCTCATTTATGCGCCTATCTAACTCCCCATCTATCTTCCCGTCAATAGTGAAGAGGCTATCTTGATATATGTACTTATCAACTTGTTCTAATCTCTCATAATTTAGGACAATGTTGCACATTGTTTTCTCACCTTTTCCTTCCGCCACAATGATTTTTGTGTTATTTACGTTAATTTTGAGGCTTATCAACCCTTACGCTCGCTTTATTACCTCCATATATTGTTTTTATTGCTCGTAGGAGCCATCCATTCACTCTGAACTCTTTGAGGAATTCCCAAAGTTTACTTCTATCCACCTTTTAAAATGCTTTTTCTAGGTCAACAAACGCACAGAAAACTTTCTTTCCTACCTTCGAACTTTTCTTCTGTGATCTGTTTTAAGCTAAATATTTGATCCGTTCACGATCTTCCTGGCATAAATTCACTTTGGACTTCCCATATTTTTTCTTCTGTTATTTTTATTACCCTGCCGATAAGCATTTTAGAGTATATTTTTCTTACATTAAATAATAAGCTGATACCTCTGTAATTATTGCATTTGCTGTTACCCCGTTTCCTTTTGTATATTGGTAAGGTAATCGCTTCTTTCCACTCGTCCGGGACTTCCACCATCTTGATACATAAATTTATCAATTCGCACAGCCTCGTGAGATATGTACTCGCCACCAAGCATTTCAGCGCTAATGCTGTCTACTCCAGCAGCCTTACCGTTTCTTCAGTTTTTAATTATATCTCTAACTTCAGTGACACAGATTTTATGAATAGGGTTTTCTGATGCATTATGTTCAATGTCGCACTTCTGTTTTCCTATAGCTTCTCCTCCTAATAATAATTCTTCAAAAGGGTCATCGAAAGCGTCTATTATCCCGTCTATATCATATGGCATTTCACCTTTGCTGTTTCTAATGCTGACAAATTCTGTATTTTAACTTCACTTCATCTTTTTAAATATTAGTCTCTTGCTCCCTATAAAGTCGTTTTGTATTTTCTTATCTTCTGATCTTTTCTTTATTCTCCCTGAGTAGTCGTTTAAATTTCCTATTTTTATGTCTGTAATCATTTTTGAGCCTATTTCTCTCCTTATCGCTAAGACCCGTGATGGAGAGGTGGGTGAGGGTCCATGCTCGGGAGCCATCATCTCTGCATCTACTCGTAGTTATTTTTTTTTTTGAGCCTAACGATCGGTTCTTTTTGGTCGTAGTCCTAACCACTTGCAGTGGGACATGTGAGGGAGTTGCGAATATGATTGGAGGACAGATTTTGTGAACGCTACTATCACTGTAGAATTTATAATCAAATAAAATGTTTTAATGCTCGCCTTCAACAGTTTAGCAATTACTGATATAAAGAGGTTATAGATGGTTGGTTTGCGGCAGTAGAAGATAGCGGAAGATAGCACACTATTTGGATCCTGCCTCTGCTCATCTTGAAGTAATGGTCAATGTTAAAGGTCCTAAAGTTCTCCAATTCTCGATGTCCCTTGTTGTCCATCGATGATGTCGATTCTGAGGAGGCATTACTTATAACGAAAATAAACATTAAAACAAATTAGCCTAAGCTAGGTTAGGAAAATATTGACGAATCGAACCGGGGAGCATCGTGCGATCCCTGAAATGCCAGACTTCCATTTATTCTATTTTTACGATTGACATTTGTTTATTGCAAAATCTGCAACGTCACAAGACATAGGCTTGAATAAATGAAACTGCAAATTCTGTAGCAAGTAATTCCCAGTTTTGGTATTTCTAATTGAAAATTCATCCATTTTTATTTGATCTTGCAGAATTAAGTTTGCTGGAGGACTCACCTCGTATACTTCCTCTTAAGAAAAGGTGGCAATATTCTTCAGACCAATCTTCTTCGAGCCACCAAAGCCAACAAGTTGTGTATGGTAAGTAACTTGATTTTTGCAGTAACTCGTTACAGATACGTTACACGGCAACAATATCAATTCTTTGTAGTTACTTTACTCAAAGAAGTAACTTTAATTTGTCTAAAATTTACTATAAATGTTGCACCTCAATCACTTAATTTTCAAAATGTACAAAAAATACGCTATATTTTCAGATGTGAATAATATTACGTTTGGATATAATTAACACAAAAGGCTTATAACTGTCTCCACTTTAGATCTTCAACTATCAACTATAATAATCTCGCAGTAATTTCTATAATGTCAATGTGACACTTTATTAGTATATGATATGTTACAATCTCATAAAATTCTCTTCAACATAAAGTAGTTTCCTTGCATGGGAATAATTCATCATATACATACAAACAAATGAATTTTTCAACAAAATTGACATATCTGTACTGTTCTATCTCAGAATGTGTTTCTACACAACGGGTGTGTCAGAGGCTTGCGATACACTTTCCAGTCATGGTTTCATTTAAATCAGGCGCGACTCCCCATATCGAGGTCTGAGATGTTTCCACATCAAAAACTTCAGACTTAAGAATTTTTGTTGTTTGATAACGATTACTCATTACTGTCTTTTAATATTCTACCATTCATTCGAAGATCAAACATAGAAGCCTTTTCGGTGATAGCCATCATGTACACATTTTAATCTAAAACTATCTCATTGCAATATTCTAAATATCTGTCATGCTAGGTAAAAAAAAGGAACAACTTTTTGGTAGCAAAACCTGTGAATTCCTGTAGATTCTTGTAGTTTTAAATTCTTGTTGATTCACTGGACTGATATTATTTTCACAAACTATTTGTCGCCACACTTTTGTATCCTGGCATACCTCTCTAGCTTCCTTCACGTCCATGCATTTTCTCATGCAAGCTCTTCTGTTTCTATGGCTTCTTAAGTCTCTTCGAATTAGGGTCTCATTCACACATTCAAATAATTCTTTCCGCGGTCAGCCTTTGGGCACCCTGCCATTTAATTCACCTTGATACACTTGTATCGTTAGTCGTTCAACTTTTATTTTCTCAACATGCGCAAACCATCTCAAAGAATTTCTTTCACATATGTCAACTATATTGTCTCATCTGCAACACATTCTTTGAGGATTATTCTATTACTCGCTTTTTCCATCAGTGTTTTTTCGCATATCACGCGCAAGAATTTCATGTTAATCGTGTTGATTTTTCTCTTATCCGTTTTTCGATAGGTCCACGTCTTGCTACCGTACAACACAGTCGGTATAAATATAGATTTATGTATTGCCCTTTTAGCTTTACTTGATATATTTTAACTTCTGATCATAGGCCCTGCTCTACCGATAACTTTCTTACCCTCTCTTATACGCCTATATGACACCCCAACTTTCTTTCTGTCACTAGTGAGGAGGCTAACAAGGTACTTATCAACTTGTTCTATTCTCTCTTCATTTAAAACAATTCTGTACATTGTTTTCTCTCCTTTTCCTTCAAACACCATAATTTTGGTTCCATTTACGTTGATTTTAAGCCCCATGTTCTTCTTGCTTGTACTTGATTTGCTCAACATTCTTTTCAAGTCCTCGATTGACTCTGACATTACAACCTTATCTCACCTTACAACAACCGTCATGTGAGATATAATATATCTACAATTTCTATTATATTTAAGATCATACATACATGAACACGATAATTTCTCAGGCCTGTGGAGCGAACATAAAGCGCCCCTTTCCAGCTAATATTCATGTAATGGCCATTTCTATATTCATGTCGTCAAAAGTTGTGACGTCATCTAGTGTTGCGGCCGAGCGAGAAATCCTGAGGAACGAGAAGGGACGAGACGAGACATACCTGCTGTCTTGATATTCCTCGTCGCATTCTGCCTCGTCTCATTTCTCCTCGTCTCGTGGCGTCCTTTCTCGTTCCTCTCCTCTGTTTTTTTGAGGAATGCGACAGATGTGTGCTAGCAGAGCGGAAAGCTCGCGGGAGCGTTCTTTTGCCACTCTGACGAGCTAATGCTAACTAGCGTTCTTTAATGAGCAGTTAAAGTCGAAATCTGATCACATATTATACTTGTTTGTCCATTAATGATTAACGTGATACCAAACAAGACTATGTTACGATTTTTTTCGAAGAATTAACTTCACTTTATTAGTATTTTGCTTTGTTCTTATTACTAATTCATTCTGTTAATTACAGCAGCAGAATATATAGAATATATGAAACAGAAACGTAGAAATATAGGTATATTTTCAGCTCATATGTAGTTCTTTGACATTATATTAATTTCGAAACCAGAATGGTACTGATATTATCTAGAAGCATTAATAATTATGACCGGAATCAGGTTCTTTCGAATTTAAAAGGATTGAGAAGAATTTCATAAAATTCACAAGATTTCCAGACGATTTTTAACAAACTCAGAATAAATTCCAAAAATAACAACAAAACAATGAGTTGTGTTGAATTCAAACACAGTGAGCCTCAATAATTTTCAAACTAACTGTTTTATGGCTCACCTTTCCTCTACAGAATCCTTTACTTATGATTTTAAAGTATTTTATAGAAAAAGCGAGAATAAATTATCAAGCTCTTTGAAATTTGTTTAACAAGCAACATGAATCCTCTATTTTTTTCACAGAATTAAGTTCGCAGTCAAGCAGAGATTGCCTTGATCCTCCCCGCCTGGTTCATTCTCGTTCTTCTCCTCCTTGTCATATACCTCAGGCTCCTGAGGAGCATCCTCTTCGTGCCAGAGACAGGTCACCTTCTGGTAGGCCTCCTTCTCCTGAAATACTTGGATATGCACTCGGACAACTTGGATACGTTCGGCTCATTCCCCGCACAAATCAGAATCTACGATTCGAATTTCGAAGATACGTTTTTCCTGCTGGTTACCCAATTAGATTGCAAACAGAAGAAAATAACTATATTCCCGTGCCAAACCAAGAACATATTGTAGTGTCGGCATCCAATGGTGACATTTTTGCAATATTAGAGCATCGGAGGTTTCTTCGCGGAATGTATACGACACATAAATCTAAATCGAGAATCAAGGTGAATATGATCAGCGGGGCAGTTGATAATTTGACTTCAGATGAAAAGCGAAATTGTCCAGTGGGCATCCGTCGCCAAATCTTCCCCAAAACTTTCATTGAAGCTTTTGCACACGAGGATTCACTACAGTCTGAATGGAATTGTAATAGCCAACGTAACCTTGGTTCTTCTTCTTCTGACAGAAAACATTCACCTGACCGGACTTCTCCTCAGGAGCCACTTCTTCATGCCGAAGCCTGGTCGCCTTCTGGGTGGCCACCTTCTCCTAAAGTACTTGGATATTCACTTAGACAACTTGGATACGTTCGGCTTATTCCCCGCACAAATCAGAACCTGCGATTCGAATTTCGGAGATACATTTTTCCTGCTGGTAAACCAATTAGGTTGCGAAAAACAAAAAATACCTTTATTCCTGTGCCAGCGCAAGAACAGATTGTGTTATCAGCACACAATGGTGACGTTTTTGCAATATTAGAGTATAGTGGATTTCTTCGTGGAATATATGCGACAAATAAAGTTCGTCCGAGAGTCAAAATAAATATGATGAGCGCCGTAGTTGATAATTTGACCCCAGATGAATCGCGAGATTGTCCAGTAGGAAAATATCATCCAATCTTTCCCAATAGTTTTACTAAAACTTCAGCAAATCGCGATTCACTACAGTTCGAATGGAATCCTAATAGAGAACATAACCCTGGTTCTTCTTCTTCTCACAGACAAAATACACCTGACCAAATTTGAATCAAATCAGAATCAACGATTTGAATTTTGAAGATAAGTTTTTCCTGCGTATGAAACAATTCGGATGCGAATAGGTCATAAGAACTATTTGCTTTGGCCGAACCAAGAATATATTGTATCATCAACAACCATTGTTGACGCTTTTGCAATATTCGATTATTGTGAGACTATTCATGGAATATATAGCACAGATGGAAACGATTCGCGAATAGAAATAAATATAATAATCGGCGCAGTTCCTAATTTTACTGCAAATGAAACAAGCTGTCGTCCAGTAGGTAAAAATAACCCAAGCTTCCCAAACAGTTTTGTTAAAGCTTTTGCAAATTCCAATTCACTACTGACCGAATGGAATCCTCATAACGAACGTAACATTGCTTCTCCTTCTCATGGCAGACAACAATTACCTGATCGGACTTATTCTCAGGAGCCTTCTCTTCATGCTGAAGCCAGGTCGCCTCCTGGGTGGCCGCATACACCTACAGTACTTGGATATGCACTCAGACAACTTGGATACATGCGGCTTATTCCCCGCACGAATCAAAATCTACGATTTGAATTCCGAAGATACGTTTTTCCTGCTGGTTATCCAATTAGATTGCGGACAATAGAAAATACCTTTATTTCCGTGCCCAACCAAGAACATATTGTATTATCAGCATCCAATGGTGACATTTTTGCAATATTAGAGTATAGTGGGATTCTTCGTGGAATATATACGACACATAGAACGTAATCTTGGTTCTTCTTATTGTGCCAGACAAACTTCACCTGTCTGGACTTCTCCACAGAAGCCACCTCTTCATGACAGGTCCAGTTCTCCGTCGGGCAGGACTCCCTCTCATGAAGTACTAGGATATGCACTTGGACAACTTGGATATATTCGGTTATTTCCAAACCAAATCAGAACCGGTGAATCAAGTTCTGAAGATGCTACTTTCCTGCCGTTAACGAAATTCGACTGCTTTTAGGAAATAGTAAATTTGTATCACGCCAAACCAAGAGTATATAGTATTATCAACATCCAATGGTGACGTTTTTGCAATACTGGAGTATACTAGGTTTTTTCGTCGTTTAGGCAGATATTACCCAATTTTCTCACACCTTTTTATGGAAGTTGTTGAAAATTGCAATTCACTGAACACTGTGTATAATTAATTCAATATAAAAATTGTAAAATGAAAGATCTTTGTCGCCTGAAACTGGATCAAAATCAAATTGAAACATTGAAACAGCATTGCATTTTTTTCCCCGAATTTTCACTTGAATTGTTATTTCTGAAAATTTTATGTCAATGCAAATGACAAACTTTTACGTAAGACATTATGATTTTTAATATTAAGAACCCGTGAGAGAGCTATAATTGCTTTAATGTACCGGAGGTTTACGCAGCCAAATTGATTCCATTCATTTGTAAAATTTTGTGGAATAGTGATGACCATCTTATTTATTCAAGATGTTTTCTTTTTTGGTTACCCTATTACCGTTGAATCCCAATGACAAAAAGTTTTTTATGTTGAATATCTGACGCACTGACTTTAGGTTTGATTCTAATGTATTCTAGTTGAAGGAAAACGGAATAGAAATCCTGGGATGAGATGGCTCCCACAGCGTACTCTGAGGCATCTGTGGTAAGTTTAAATTCTTTTTTGAAATCCGTATGATGAATGATAGGCTCTCGACGAAGGTAATTTCGTATTCTATCGGAACTTTGCTGATGCTCTTTTTACCATCTCCATTCCATTTTCGCATTTTCATCCTAATGAGAAAGTATTCGTTTTATGTAAAATTTGACTTAGTTGGTTTTCATCAAATCTCCACGTTTCGAGACCCCCTGAGCTAGAAAAAACAATCTTTACCAAAGTGTCTGTCTGCCTGTAGTCTGTCGTCTGGTGTTTGTTTGTAGCCTGAAGTCTGTCTGTCTTTAGGCACGATCACTTTCGAAAAAATGATCAGATTGGATTGAGCTTTGATACGATTTTTAAGCCTTAAAATAGTAGGACAAGTTTGTTAGCCAGCAATTTTTTATGAAAATTCACAACGTTGGAGCATTTTTGAAATGTTTTTAATCACTTCTATCAAAAAAATTATTATGTTTGTTAGTAAATTTAACGAATGAGTATTATAATTAATTATATAATTCAAGTTTTTTTTATTTGCTCTCGTTGTAAGTACGGCTTATATCCTCTAGGGTAATGTTTACCATCAACCTTAATTTTAGTTTTTTCATTTATCAGAATGACAGTTCCAGAATTGAACTGTAATCTATTTGTATGAATTAGATGATTCTCCAACAAATGAAGCACTACTACTTGTATATTCGTGTCGTGAAAAATCATCACGTGTGGTGTGGCCGCTGAGCGAGAAATCCGAGAAACGAGAGCACCGAAAAGAAAATTCTGATATTTGAAGTTTCATATTCTTACAGGCATATTCTTAGTAATAATTATAATTAAGTAAGCTAAATTCCTTGTTTAGGAGTATCTTCTAACGAATGCGAAAAAATATTCTTAAAATGAGAATATGAGTGGGAGAAGAAGAAATGGGCAAAGGAAAATGCGCCTGGCTCTGTTCAATAATTTCTTTTAATGTTTTGTGCGACGTGCTTTTCGATCAGTTTTGTGAATTCGTTATAAGTGACAAGCTCGAAGAAATGCAAAAAATTCTAAGCACAAATCGCGTGCGCACATCCATCTTCTTCTCTTCACAGAAAATGTTAGAGAGAGAAGGGTCTGATGTCGCATTGAGGTTGAATACCGGTGTGCCACGCCAAGATATAACCTCTCTACAGATTTCAGGTGCAACTGATCTTAAACTTAGTGATGAGTTCTTACAATTAGACAAGAATATATATTCTTGAGGTAAGATGGCCTCCATAGTACATTGAGAATATATTCTTGGCACCTATTTGAGTTGCAAATATTCCTAAACTTAGTGGGAAATTATTAAAATTAAAACACCTTTTTTTCGGCGAGGAAACGAGACGAGACATACGTACTCGTTCTTTTGCCACTCTGACGCACACATGCTAATTGGCGTTCTTCAATGTATATTCAAAGTCGAAATCTGATTACATAATATACTTGTTTGTCCATTATTGATTGATTTGATATCAAACACGACTGTGTCACGATTTTGTCAAAGGTTCAACTTCACTCTATCAGTATTTTACTTTGTTCTCATTAACAATTTATTTTGCCAATTACAACATTTGGAAATATTTGTCAAATCCTTAAACTCTTTCAAAGTATGCAAAATCTATGTAAAATTTTGAAATTTCTGTGAAATCTTTCAGAATCTTTTGCAGTTTCAGCAAAATCTACGAAATCTCTGTGCAAATTTTTGAAATCTTTTTAAAAGTTTGAAAAATCTTTGAAATACTTTTGAAATCTTCTTTAAATCTTCTGTAATATTTTGAAAATATGAAGATATTACAGTGTTTGAAATGTTTGTGAAATTCTTCAAATATTTGGAAATCTTGGTGAATTCCAGAAAGTGTGATATTTGCCCCCCCCCCCCCCTTCTTTGTCAAATGTCTTGGTTTTGAGACATTCTGGACCCAATAAACAGATTTTCGCGAATGTGTCTGTCTTTCTGTGTGTATGTGAGAATGTATAGGTGCATGTATATGGATTCTCAGTCTGTCAGCGCGATAAGCTTCGGAAGAATGGACAGATTGAATTGAACTTTAGTATAATCTTCAAGTATCATGAAATTAAGGTCAAGTTCGTTAGCATGCGATTTTAGATGAACGCTCAAAAAGTGAACGCATTTTCAAAATTTTCAAGCCGTCTTTTCTTATAATTTGAAAAGTTGATGTAGGGATGTTCGTAGAACCCAAGAAGACGAACAATTTATCCTTATGTGGAAAAAATTGCTGTGGCTATAGCATTTACAAAATTCCAAAAAATAAACAAAAATGCATACTTTAAGCTGAAAAACGAACGATCTATGCAAAAATTCAAGAAAAGAAAAATGTTGATTTCAGAATACCTGACAATATTGCCATAACAACTTCTCGAATTTCTTGACACATCAAAAATTAAAATTTTGATCGCACACTAAAAATACACAAATTAAATCTTTAGAAAAACGACGGAACGTACGTAAGAAGATGAACAGACAAAAATTGTGCATTTGGAAAAAAAATCTACAAATTTGTTACCAATCATTTTCTGACAGTATGCTTAGAGATTGTTTCAATCTTAGACAATGAAATTAGAAATAAAAGAATTTAACTTTTGGACAAACGATACAAGCTATGAGAAAAAATAATCGACAAAAGTTTCTCAAAAAAAAAAAAAAAACTATAACACATTTGTCATCAATAATTTGTTTTTGAAGAAGCTTAGTTTTTGTTTCATTCATGGAATGGAATGGAAGCTTGTAATGTGTCCCCTAAGGGTTCACATTGTTCTTGTATCTCTTCCCTATTCCTTCACATACCCGCCACACACTTACTTGGTGGTGAGAGGAAGACCTACAGTTTAAGGTGGGTTCCGAACCACCAAGAGCAACAGCCTTAAGTACTTAGAGAACCTTTTTCTCTAGAGGTACCGGTCCCACGACTCTGCGGAGATGAAAAACCTTCGCGAGACGAAAAAAAGGCAAAATTTGTTCGAACAAAAATTTTGTTGTTGTTAAAATCGTGAAAAAACACTAAAAATAAATCAATTATATATGTATATGAAAAAGCGACACAAGCTGCAATTAAATTTTCAATAACAAAATTGTTTTTTATAGCATGCGCACTTTCTTAATGATAAAAGCAAGACATTAAAATCCGCCTGTATCAATAACAATGTATATTATGAATTGTAATAATATAAATTTATTGAAATGATACATTTCCCAGGGTATTTGAGGATGAAATTTAATTTGAAATGAGAAAAAAATATTAAAGGTATCATAATGAATGAAATTTGTACTTTATTTCGCAATATCTAAATTAGCAATTTCAGACTGAACTAAATAAATGATTATATGATTTTATATAATAGTATTGAACCTAATGTAGAAAATTTCGCATTTTGGACAAGCTCGAGAGATCAACTTCAACTTGCAGTATGTCCTAGGAAAGTTTAAGCAAAAATCTCAAACTTATACCGATTAGTCTTTGAAGCCTTATCTTCAATTTCAGCCCATAAAACTTGAAAAATCTTCACGGGTTCTTGAGATACGACTAAAAATGGCCAAGAAATTTTAAATATTTTATTCAATTATGATCAACAACATATAAAATCTCTTTTCAAATTATTGATAAGAAATCGAAAAACTGCCTCCCAAGCATTGGAAAATATTTGAAAAATTGTGAGTTGAGTTTAAAAATTCTATATTGAAGACGGAAACAGTGTCTTAGGCAATGATACTTACAGATGCGTGTCCAGTGATTTTGAAGAGAAGAACTGAACTTACCTGTAACAGAAAAATAAATATCTTAATTAATTTGATGATAATAAATGATAATGATGATTAATAATATTATCAGGAATTATTTAGAATTTTATCATCCTAATGAAAATCATCACCCATTCCTTGAATCTGAATTAGTAAAATTTTACTGACAATTATAGTGAATGCAGTTATTCTTTCACCTCGATCATTAGTAAAATATTGTTGAAACCTTACTCAGACACCACCAAATTCGAGTAGAAAAATTAACAACAATTTCACAAAGAATCAAAATTCAAAAGAATTTGATGGATTTATCAAAATTTTAGGTAAATTTGAACGAATTCCGGATGAATTCAAAAAATAAAACCATGATTTAGTTAAAATTCGAATGCATTTAGAGGAATTAAGGGAAATAAGAAGAATTCGATGAAATTCATGAACATTTTACACGTTCATATTTCAAAAATCCAAAATATTGCTCTTGTTTTAACTCTTTTTATTCAATTATGCTACAAAGATTGACTTCCTTGCGTATTTGTTTAAAAAAACTGATTTTTTAAAAACATACATGTTTTCAAGCCTTCCAATGCAATTTTGTTGCAAAATCTGAATTTTGTAGGTTCACGTTTTTTTTTCTTGTATGCACTTTCAAATACTTAATAAACAGAGAGATTAGGTCATAGACTCTGTTGTCGTTCTTGTGTGTTCAGTTCTTTTTAAGTTTATCAAAAGTTTGATTTCTGGTAAAACCTGAACATTCTTTGGTCTAGGCACAATGATCGATTTTTCCAATATTTTGAAACAAAATTTCTTCCCTCATGAGAAGAAAAAGGGTATAGTAAAGAATCACCATTTTATGCAAGATGGAGCAACCTCGCATCACACCCACACTTTTTTGTATAAATGTTCAAAGTATATGGACTTCATATTATCAAACCAATATACCCGAAATTCGCAAGTGGTGGTATAGAATGGCCTCCCTGCTCAACACATTTCAATCCATGCGACATTTTCTATGGAATTTCATTGAAGACATCTGTTACGCCGATCAACTGAAACCCTAGAGCAACTTGAAGCAGCTATTCAGAAAGCGGTTCACGATATTTCTGTTATATATAAATATATATTCAGCGAAAAATGGTTGACATGTTAACTGAAAATGATTGATTTTCAACCAAACACCGAGATCTTTGATTGATAACATCAATTTTTGACAAAGTATAACATCTTTGACCTTCTCTCAAAGATTTTCCTTTTTAATATGTTTACTTACTGCGCACTGTTTCATTTAAAGAAATCAATTTTCCATGTTTGAACAGGATTTTTAATGAAAAGAAGTCTACAGTGGTTTTATCTCGAAAGTGAACTTGGGTACGCATCTTTTCAAATTTTATGTGTTACAGTAGGCTATTGTCCTTTACGCACACTTGTTGCGCGTATACTTTTTTTAATTCAAGGTAAAAAGCCTGAAAACTGTAGTTTATTATTCTTTTTCTGTTAGAATATTTGATGTGATTTGAAACGTACAAAATAAAGCACACGTATTTCATCATGTTATTGTTTGTTCTTGATTTCACATTGACTTTTCTCTATAGTTTTATATGATTCAAAGAACCTTCCTTCTTATCCATTTTTTTTCATATATAGGTGTATTTTATATACATGGTAACATACCAATCATAAGCAACACCTTCCATTTGAGATGAAAATGTAATATTTATAATGATCATAATAAAAGATTAAAAGTGATATACTTATCACTGAAGGACATTCTTGGAACTAATAACGTCTTCATCTCACAGGAAGGTGAGATAACGACTACTTACGTATATATTTGTACTCTGATGATGCAATAGATTATTCTTTGGTTACATTTGTGAACGCAATTATTCACTGAAGCATTGATCAGTTTTTCCTCTACTTTGCGAAAATGAGGATGGTCTATACTTTCGTTTTGACTCTGGCGATCATCTTTAATTCTATTGGTGAATATACTAATACAATAAATAAATCATTTTTTCGATATTTTATATCACACATGCATGAATACGGCCGTTTCTAAGTCCTATGGAGAGAACATAAAGTCGCCCTTTCCAGCTTATAATCATATAATGTCTATTTGTATATTTATCTCGTTAAAAATTACGAAAGCCATAGACATATCATGGCCATTACATGCCTACGAACTTGAAAAGCCGCACTTCAGGTCGGCTTCTACGTCTATCGATGGAAACACACATGCATCAATAATGTCCCTGTTCTTCCCCCTTGTGCATAATATATTACTAAGCTCACAACGAAAAAAATACTTTTTAGCATCAGAATAGAATTTTTAACCAAATAGTTAAATTTTCGACCTACAAAGACGAATTTATTCGAGGATAGTTGAAATTGCTTAAGAGTATCAAGACAGTTACGTCTCCAGAACGAATGCTCTAATTCATAGAATCTGAGGGGCGTAAAATGTAACTTTGCGCAGCTCCTGTGGACAATGAGAGTTTAGAAGACTCAGCCAGTACTCACTATTGACTGTCGTGATTGCTGGCTGATCCATGATTGATATGCTTGAGTCTGAGGCGGCAGGACAACCCCCGATAGAGCCCAGACGCCTAATTTGAGCAATAATAGAAGTAATATAAACAGGTTAAGATTCAGATATGACTGAACGTCCAGGTAAAGTTTAGGTTGTGGTAAGACTTGAAAACTACTTGAATGGAGAGATCTTTCATAGTTATAACGCCAGAGATCATCAGAAGAGTTATTTAGAAAGATATTCATGTTTCCCTCGAGTGACACAGAATCCAAGTCAAGCCACATTTTGTCTGAATAACTTAAGGTGAACATATTTTTGAGCTGGAGAACCCAGTTATACTTCTGATTGCAGTTAGGCTTCAAGGAAATTGCCTCCAATTCCAGGAAACATCTTCTAGGATACCTATCATGAGGCATACCTAGAAATATCGACAGGTCAATGTATCGCTATCGTATAGCACAGTCGGTACAAATATTGAATTACGTATTGCCATTTCAGCTTTCTTCGACATATTTTTACTCCTGAAAATAGACCCTGCTCTACCAATAAACTTCTGGTCCTCGTTTATGCGCCTATCTAACTCCCCATCCATCTTCCCGTCGATAGTGAATAGGCTACCTAGATATATATGTACTTATAAACTTGTTCTAACCTCTCATTATTTAGGACAATGTTGCACATTGTTTTCTCACCTTTTCATTCCGCGACGATGATTTTTGTTTAATTTACGTTAATTTTGAGGCACACTAACCCTTACGCTCGCTTTATTACCTGCATATATTGTTTTCATTGCTTCTAGGAACCATCCATTGACTCTGTACTCTTTGAGGACTTCCCAAAGTTCACTTCTATCCACCTTGTCAAATGCTTCTTCTAGGTCAACAAACGCACAAAAAACTTTCTTTCCTACCTTCGTACTTTTTGTTGTGATCTGTCTTAAGCTAAATATTTGATCCATACATGATTCTCCTGCCATACATTCACTTTGGACTTCCCATATCTTTCCTTCTGTCATTTTCATTACCCTGCGGATAAGCATTTTAATGTATATTTTTCTTACGGTATATAATAAGCTCATACCTCTATAATTTTTGCAGTTGCTTTTATCTCCTTTCCTTTTGTATATTGGTAAGTTAATCGCTTTTCTCCACTCGTCTGGGACTTCCACCATCTCGATACATAGATTTATCAATTTGCACAGACTTTTGAGATATCTACACGCCACCGTATTTGAGCATTTCAGCGCTGATACTGTCTACACCAGCAGCCTTACCGTTTCTTCAGTTTTCAATTATATCTCTAACTTCAGTGACACAGACTTTCTCAATAGGGTTTTCTGATGCATTATGTTCAATGTCACAATTGTGTGGTCATATAGCTTCACCTCCTAATAATATTTCTTCGAAAAAGTCTTTCAAAGCTTCTACTATCCCGTCTGTATCATATAGCATTTCACCTTTGCTGTTTCTTATGCTGACAAATTCTATATTTTTACTTCCCTCCATCTTTTTAAATATTAGTCTCTTGCTTCCTTTAAAGTCGTTTTGTATTTTCTTCATTTCTGATTTTATCTTTATTCACCTTGACTAGTCGTTTAAATTTCCTATTTTTGTGTCTGCAATCATTTTTAACTCTATTTCTCTCCTTATCGCTGACACCCATGATGTTCAACGTTCTCTTGTGCGCTTCGCTCTTTTCTTGTCGGGCTACCTCAAACTGGATTGAGCTGTTTTTTACATTTCTTCGTATAGCACGCTGTTGCGTTAGTGGCTTGGAATTGGAACGATTTGAAAGATCCATGGATCTATTTTGCCGATGAATAGGTGCGTGAGGGCTCATGCTCGTGGGGCCATCAGCTCTGCATCCACTCGTGGTTCTCTTTTTAAGCCTATCGCGCGGTTCTCTTTGTTCGTGGTCCTAGTTGCTTGCAGTGGAATACGTGAGGGAGACAGGTTTTGTGAAGGCTACTATCACTATAGGATTTATATTCAAATACAATGTTTCAATGCTCGCCTTCAACAGTTCAAGCAATTACAGATATAGAGATGTTATAGATGATAGGTTGGCGGCAGAGGAAGATAGCGGAAGATAGCACAACTATTTGAATCCTGCCTTTGCTCATCTTGAATTAGTGGTCAATGTTAAAGGTCCTAAAGTTCTCCAATTTTTGATGTACCTTGTTGTCCATCGATGATGTTGATTTCGAGGAGGCAGTACATACAATGAAAATAAACATCAAAACAAATCAGCCTAAATTAGGATAAAAAAATATTGACGAATCGAACCGCTGAGGGTCTTGCGATCCCTGAAATGCCAGAGATCCACTTATTTTATTTTCATGATTGAAATTTGTTCATTGCAAAATCTGCAACGTCACGAGACATAGGCTTAAATGAATGAAACTGCAAATTCTGTAGCAAGTATTTCTCAGTTTTAGTATTTATAATTTAAAATGCATTCATTTCTATTTGTTCTTGTAGAATTAAGTTCGCTGGAGGACTCACCACTTATACTTCCTCCTAAGAAAAGGTGGCAATATTCTTCAGGCCAATCTTCTTCGAGCCACCAAAGTCAACAAGTTGTGCGTGGTAAGTAACTTTATTTTTGAATTAACGCATTACAGCTACGTTACATAGCAACAATATAAATTCGCTGGAGTTAGTTTACTTAAAGAAGTAAATTTAGTTGGTCTAAAATTTACTATAAATGTTTCACCTCAATCACTAAATTTTCAAAATTTATAAAAAATACGCTATATTTTCAGATGTGAAAAATAATGCTTTTGAATATCATTAACATAAAAGGCTTACAATTGTCTTCACTTTAGATCTTCAACTATTAACTATAATAACCTTGCAGTAATTTTTATAGTGTCAATGCGACACTTTATTAGTATATGTTATGTTACAATCTCATAAAACTTTCTTCAACATAAAGTCGTTTCCTTGCATGGAAATATTTTATCATATGCATACAAACAAATTAATTTTTCAACAAAATTGACATATGTGTATTGTTCTATCTCAGAATGTGTTGCTCACAAAAATTTGAAACTTTCACAATGTCTATATCTAGGTGAGATCTCTTGAAACTCTTCAATTGTTAATGAAGAATCATCCAGGTCAAAAAATGTCGTAATTATCCATAACACTGCTGAAAACCTATATTGACCATTAATAAATTTGTTTATTCTTCATAAACTCTCTTGATTTATTGTTCATAACGAATGTTATGCATAAGAGCCCTCAGTGATCAGAATTAATTAAAAAATTATTTTCATCGATCTTTGGGACAAGATGAAACCTTGTATTCTCGCGAAGTTTCCTCGTACAGAAAGCCATTATCCATTCATAGCCTTATATACAATATAATCGAATTTTCCATAAATCTACGCTCCTTTACGTGGCACAATTTTCAAAAGTTATTTGCGACAACCTTTCTTTTAAATTTAAATTTCGCCTAGATTTTCAGAAAACAAATTGTTCAAACGGCCATGAAAAAAGAATGGCTAGCCGTACGGGAAAATATCATCGAAGTCAAAGTCATGAAAAATACATTGTTAACATAAGGCTATGAATAAATAATGACCCGCTGCACGAGGAAATGTCGCGAGAGTAAGAAATGTTATTTTGTGTGAAAGATTAGAAACAAAATTTCAAAAAAATCAATTCTGGTGATTGAGGGTCTCTATTAACAATAATTTTATATATGTTTTAAAACAATAGGTATAGGTTTTACAACAATGACTGGCCTTGATGATTTTTTATCAAAAAATAGGGAGAAGAAAATTTCCTCTTCAAGATAGCAATTTTTCAACAAAAATTCACAGAGAGAAGTTTTTATTCTATCAGAAGAATGCTTTCTGCTTTGATGCTTGATATTGACAATTTAAAATTTTTGTTAGCAATACATTCTGATACACAACTGTGCAAATATGTAAATTTTGTTAAAAATTTAATTTATTTGTGTAACGCTGTAAATTGCAAACGGTTTGTGCTACGAAAAAATTAAGGAAGCAAAAAAGTATCTTAGTTTACCGATTTACCGATAAAAACGATTTTATAACATTTTTTGTGAATCAATAATACATTTTTTCCAAATATAAAAGTTATCTGGGAAGCCTGTTAGTACGTACTGAAGTGTTAGTGATGACCGGACTACTTCCCAGTAAAAAAAAAACTAATTTGGGAGGATTGCGGTGAATTAACATGTATACATTCACCCGAATTCTGCTTTCTGATTCGTTGAAACGAATTGGGCCAGAGCGAATTGAATGCGTGTCGTTTCGCCTTAATTTGTGGTCGAGGTCATTTCGAAAAAAAATACTAAAAAAAAACGCGTGCGTCCTAAAATACCTTCCGAAACAGATTTATGTTTAAACATCTTCGGTAAACGTTAACTGAAATTGGAATCTTACACAAAGCAAATAATAAGTCACGCACATGTAGGAGTATAAAAATTTATTTTCTCTTATATGTAATGTCGTGCAAAAGTTTCTGGACATGTGTTTCCGAATAGGTTGAACAAGCTCCATAGTTTTTATAATAATAAACTGTAAATTTTCTCCCAATTATTGTTCAATTGTTTTTCGGCTAATTTTGAAGATAATTTCTTGCAAGTTCGAAGGAAAAATTCTGGAAATATCTTATCAAGTCACCAAGATAATGCAGAAAATTATCTCTGAAACTAGTCCAAAGAGATTGGAAAATATTAATTGCTTTTTGATTTACTAACATTTTTCGAAAACATTGAAATTTGTATTTTTTTAAATAACTTCTAATAAAATTATTATATTGCTTTCAATTTAAGACCATTAGGCGTATAATTTCATCAGGTCTCTTGTAGCAATTGGACGTCAACTTAGGGTTGAATATTTTCGAAAGTAGAGTGTTTTTATGAAGTATTGAAAAAGATATGTCTAGAAAATTTTGCATAGTAGTGTATCGCATTCTCTTGTAAACTATCACAACAAAGATTTCCGAAAACAATCGGAATTATGTTCTTTTGAATTTAAAAGAATTCTATGATGTTCATAAGAATCCCAGGTGATTTTCAACGAATTCAGAATAAAGTTAGAAAATTAAAACAAAATGACGAGTTGTGTTGAATTCAAACATAGTGAGCCTCAATCATTCTTAATCTAACTTTTTCATGGCTCGACTTGCCTTTACAGAATCCTTTACTTATGATATTAAATTATTTGATACCATTGACGAGAATAAAGTATCAAGCTCTTATTGAAATTAGTTTAACAAGAAACATCAATCCTTTATTTCTTTTTGCAGAATTACGTTCGCAGTCAAGCAGAGATTGCCTTGATAATCTTATGTTCTTTTGAATTTGAAAGAATACAAAAGAATCCCATGAAGTTCATAAGAATTTGAGGTGATTTCTAACGAATTCAGAATGAATTCCAAAAATGAAAACAAAACAATGATTTGTGTTGAATTCGAATACCGTGAGACTCAATCATTTTCCACCTGATATTTCTTAGGCACAACTTTCCTTTATAGAATCCTCTATTTATTTTTGCAGAATTAAGTTCGCAGTCAAGCAGAGATGGCCTTGATACTCCCCGCCCGATTCACTGTCGCTCTTCTCCTTTTCGTCTTATACCTCAGGCTTCTGACGAGCAACTTGTTCGTACCAGGGACAGATCGCCTCCTGTTAGGCCTCCTTCTCCCAAAATACTTGGATACGCACTTGGACAACTTGGATACATTCGGCTTATTCCCCGCACAAATCAGAATCTACGATTCGAATTTCGAAGATACGTTTTTCCTGACGGTTACCCAATTAGATTGCAAACAGAAGAGAATATCTATATTCCCGTGCCAAACAAAGAACATATTGTATTATCGGCATCCAATGGTGACATTTTTGCAATATTAGAGCATAGAGGGGTTCTTCGCGGAATATATACGACAAATAAATCTAAATCGAGAATCAAAGTGAATATGATAAGCGGGTCAGTTGATAAGTTGACTCCAGATGAAAAGCAAAATTGTCCAGTGGGCACACGTCGCGCAATCTTCCCCGAAAATTTCATCAAAGCTTCAGAAAATATCGATTCACTACAGTCCGAATGGAATCCTTATAGCAAACGTAACACTGGTTCTTCTTCTGACAGAAAACATTCACCTGACCTGACTTCTTCTCACACTGAAGCCTGGTCGCCGCCTGGGTGGCCGTCTTCTCCTGAAGTACTTGGATATGCACTTGGGCAACTTGGATACATTCGGCTTATTCCCCGCACAAACCAGAACCTACGATTCGAATTTCGAAGATACATTTTTCCTGCTGGTAAACCAATCAGGTTGCGAACAGAAAAACCAACCTTTGTTCCCGTGCCAGTCCAAGAACAGATTGTATTATCAGCATACAATGGTGACGTTTTTGCAATATTAGAGTATAGCGGGTACCTTCGTGGAATATATAAGACAAATAAAGCTCGTTCGAGAGTCAAAATAAATATGATGAGCGCCGCAGTTGACATTCTGACCCAAGATGAATTGCGTGATTGTCCAGTAGGCAAAATTCATCCAATATTTCCACAAAGTTTTACTAAAACTTCAGCAAATCGCGATTCACTACAGTTAGAATGGAATCCTAATAGCGATCGTCACCCTGGTTCTTCTTCTTCTGACAGACAACTTACACCTGACCAAATTCGGATCAAATCAGAACCATCGATTTGAATTTTGAAGATAAGTTTTTCCTTCCTATGAAACAATGCGAATGCGAATAGGTCATACGAACTATTTGCTTCGGCCAAACTAAGAATATATTGGATTATCAACATCCAATGGTGACCTTTCTGCAATATTCTATTATTGTGAGACTCTTCACGGAATATATAAGACAGATAAAAATAATTGTCGAATAAAAATAAATTTAATGAACAGTGCAATTGATAATTTGACTCAGATGATATAAGGTGTAGTTCAGTAGGCAAAAGTCACCCAATCATCCCAAACAGTTTTATTGAATCTTTTGCAAATCACGATTTGCTAAGTCCAAATGAAATCCCAATGGCGAACGTAATCCTGCTCCTGGGCAGGACTCCTTTGCATGAAGTACTAGGATATGCACTAGGACAACTTGGATATATTCGGCTTATTCCTGAGCCAAATCAGAACCGGCAATTCGAGTTTCGAAGATACTATATTCCCGCCTATAAAGAAATTCGATTGCTTTTAGCAAATGGTAAATTTCTATCGCGTCAAACCAAGGGGTGATAAGGGGTGATGTTGAGAATACGACATCAGATAAAATGAGGGAATGTCATGTAGGAAAATATTACCCAATCGTTCGAAACCTTTTCATGAAAGTTGTTGCAAATTGCGATTCACTGCAGACTGGGTATAAGTAATTTAATGAGAAAAATTGTAAAATAAAACATGATAGTCCGTGTAGCCTGAAGTTAGATCAAAATTAAATTAAAACATTATTGTATCTTTTTCCTAGATATTTCAAATGAATTGTTATTCTCGAATATTTTAGGTTCACGTAAATGACTAAATTTTTCTTAAGAGATTATGATCTTTAATATTGAAAACATGTGGAAGAGCTCCGATTACGATAATGTGCTGGAGAGTCACGCTGCCAAATGAATTCCATTAATTTATTTAATTTTGAGGGATCATGATTACCGTCTTATTAATTCAAGAAGCTTCCTTTTTCGGCTGCACTCTTTCGGCGTCATTCTAATGAAATAATCCTTATCATGCTGCGTAAGAACCTTATCAGTACAAGTGTGTGGGCCGAAGCATTGATTTGTAGGTGAGCTAAGGAACTAATATCAATTCAGTTATTCCCTGTTCATCGCACGAGATTCTAATAGTCGGAAATAAATGCCCCCACGAAATAAAATTCTGACATAAATTGTTTAGAGTTGAATTTACATAATATAATTGACCCTGCATGTTTATTTGGATAACTATAGGCCTATGCTGTCTTGCGAACAAGATTTCCAGGTACAGTGAAACAAAAGAAAGGGCTAAAAACAGCTCAAATTTCGAATCACTTTTAGTGAGAGCAATTCAGAATACTAATTTGAAAAAAAAACATGTGTGCACCCTAAAACTTAAGCTCCGCATCTTTCGCTGTGATGTGAATTTTTTTTTGTGAACTTCAGAAAACCTTTTTTATCATGTTAAGAGTCAAGGAGGTCAAGAATTGATTTTTTGTGTGTAAAATTCCGAGTAAACGATAACGTGACGGGTGTGAAAAAGGGGTGTGATCCTGTCTCACCACTGCTACCATCAGCTTATTACGTACAAGATAATTTTTTTTACAGTATTAAGAAGCTGTGAAAGAGCTCTAGTTGATTTGCAGAATCGGCATATCCTTCACGATAGGAAACGATCTCTGCTGGTTTTGAATTTAGATGGCTACAAGTCTGTGCGTCGTTATGTCACTCAAATTCGAGTTCTGTCTTCCGTCGACTGAAAATCCGAAAGTGTTTCACGACCGTTCGTAGATATGTTTAGCTGAATCCATTATAATTGTCAAATCAGGTCCGATGATGCGTCCGAATTTGATTGAAACGTAGGTCCGTTGGTGTTGTTTAAAGGGTGACGTCCGTTGATATCTAATCAAAAATAAGGGGTCAGGTCGGTTTACCCTTCGAAAGCGTCGTTCCTAACCAATGACCAACATCAATTATTAATGACGTCGCGGCCCAGCTCACAGTCGAGTGCAGATGGGCAAGAAAGACCGTCTTTTTT
This sequence comes from Andricus quercusramuli, assembly GCA_932178445.1. NCBI lineage: Eukaryota > Metazoa > Arthropoda > Insecta > Hymenoptera > Cynipidae > Andricus > Andricus quercusramuli. The sequence goes on along the minus strand of CAKNXH010002035.1, from coordinate 815,893 downwards.
CCGGATTCCTTAGTACTTCCAGTCGGTACAAGAAGTAGTAAACGACTGCAATGAGAAAGTTTAGTGTGACCAAGTCGAAGGTACGAAAGCATAGGTGAGGTAGGGCATTTTTGCAAGCATTGCTAATTTTGATTGGTTGTTCGTTGTCAAGCGACGATTTGGAAAAGAGCCACGGAAAGAAGCTGTATTGGGAATTGCTGACTTCTAAAAAACGCTAAATGTCATAATGTGACTCAGAGACACCTTTGATTCCTTTAATTTAATGTCTTCTAATTATAATTGGAATTTGATTTGACTATTGATTATTAACTGTTTTCAATTTGGTTCACTTATTTCAGTAGTTTATAACTGTCCATTATCTTTAGTTTTGTATCTTCTCTTTTCTTTTCTCTCGTTCTCACGTCTTGCAAATGCAGGACCTAAAAAGCACCGATTATTAATTTTTAAAGTAATATTTTGACTATATAATTACTTGCTTTTTTCGACAAATTGGAGTTCGATATTATTGGTTAATTTTATTAACAAAGGATATGAGAGAATATTCGGGGTGGATGTTTAAAAACAAAAAGAATAATTTTGATTTTAATTATTGTTAGGTGATGAGCAAATCGTAGTTATACAAATGATTATCTGATATACTTCAAAGTAGTTTCAACGAATTTATTGGAATCTCTATTTGGGAAAATTTGAAAAATATTATATTTCAAGGGGTTTTGAAGGATTCAACAAGAGTTTATAGGATTTTATGTGGAATGTTATATTACTATATAAATTTAATTCAATATTTGATCATTATTTCGCATTGAATTTTACATTCAGTTACCCTGAAAAATGTCTCATTTCAGTAAATTTATATTATTACAATTCATAATATGCATTGGTATTATAACAGACCAATTTTCATTGTACTGATTATATAATTAAAGAAAAAGTGCGCATCTTATAAAAAAACAGTTTTGCTATTATACATTTTATTGCAGCTTGGATAGTTTTTCCCTAAATTCAATTTCTTTATTTTCAAATTTTCTTTTTCACGATTTGAACCAAAAATACGCATTCAGCGTCTAGTTGTTCTAGGAGAATTTGTAGATATAATTTAGGCGGAAAATTTTCTTGCGTAGAATATTATTGTAGCTTGTGTAGTTTTTTAGAAAAATTGATTTTTTCATTTTCTATGCTATTTTTTGGGAATAAAACAAAAACGACGCGTCCTATCGAAAAATTATTCATGTCAAATTTAGGAAAACTCGGAAGATTATCCACTTCGCGCTCAATATTTGACTTGGTTAATGTATGAATATGTAGTCTGTGTGTGAAAAACCCCGTTTAAAATCTAAATTTCTTAATAGTATACAGGAAAGTAAGTTTTTATTTTGTTATTAAATACGACTGCTTTTCTACAATTGTTTTTTTAACGATATAATCTGAGACCTCTACAGGTATTAAAAAATGGTCAAACTGATATAAAAAATAATACCCGAAGACAAGAAATATTTCAGGATGACCTCTAAGACTATTACAAAAAAATTCTGGGTCATTTTCTGGCTTTTTTGTGGTTCAAAAAAAATATTAACCATTGAAATCTCTATGCCTAAATTAGAAAAATTTGAATGATTAGTTATTTTTAACTATAATTAAAGAATTTAAGAAGAGTTATTGTATAAATGACGCAGCCAGATGGTAATATCGTAAAACTTGTAAACAGCCTACGTCACTTCAAGTGGAAAAAACGAGATTATTTGCACGCTTAGTGTACTTTACCTTCGTTTATTCACGTTAAAAATGATAGAGAAAAATTACGAAATCTGATTAAACTTGTCAAGAAACCTTGTTACACAAAACTTCTAATTTCGAATGCATTGAACTAAAAATCAAAACATTTAAAATTTGTCAGGTCCAAACATTCAAATTTCATTTCGTAGCCTATTAATTCTAAAATGAAGTGAATCAAATATTTTTTCTGGCATTTTTACTGTGAAAAAATGTTGAAATTTTTGTCTTTTTTCAGTGGGTTTGCCTGAAGAAGAGTATGACGAACGGACGAATGCGAGGACGGATCAACAACGGACCAAAACTACAATCATAAAAAACAATCATAAGACTTCGAAGAATGGAATTAAATTCCAGGGTTCTAGAACTTTATAATGTAAAATCAGGAGCCAGCTTCACGTTGTGCGATTTGAAATTGCCAACTCCCAAAAAATGTAGGATAGCAAACTATATAACGTGAAAACTTTATAATTCTGAATGTATTAAGAACACTGCACATTCAAACATTGTGAATACTTGAAAGAACTTACATTTACAAAAGCTTTCAACTTGATATGATTTACGCATGGAAAAAATAAATTTTTTTTTGAAAAATGTACTTAGTAGGAAGAATCTTCCATGAAGTTTGTGAAGGATTAAGTTAATGTAAGTTGTCTTTCGCTATATTAGCTAAAATCCTTTGAAATCCCTTCAAATATTGCAATAAGTTAGACATTCCTTCCAATCTTCTGGAATATCCTAAAATATTTTAAATTCTTTAATATATTTTCAAATTCATTGAAATCTCATAAACATTCTGAAAATTCCTTAGAATTTCCACGAATATGCCTCGTAAGTGAGGTGAGGTATTTCTTTTTTGGATAGAATGTTTAATTTGATTTGGAAAGTAAAAAACAAAGCACACGCATTTTATCATATATGGTTTGTTCTTTATTTCACATTGAGTTTTCTCCATAGTTTCGAATGATTCGGAAACTTTCCTTTTTAACATTTTTTTTTCACAACATACATAGATTATAGCCAACTGAAACCAGTACCTTTGAGATACAATCTAATAATTATATCTCTGAAGGACAATCTGGAAACTAGCCACGCCGCTATCTCAAATATATGTGAGATAACGACTACTTACGTATCTATTTGTTCTCTGATGAAGCAATAGAATATTCTTTAGTTACATTTGTTGACCTAGCTGAAGCATTAATCAGTTTTTCCTCTACGTTGAAGATATGAGGATGTTCTATACTTTCGTTTTCACTATTGCGGTCATCTTTAATTCTATTGGTGAATATACAAATATAATATATCTATCATTTTTATTATATTTCATATAATACGCGCATGAATTTCGCGCGGAAATTTCTCAGGCCTGTGGAGTGAACATAAAGCCCCCCTTTCCACCTAATATTCTTTTATTGGCCATTTATATATTTATGTTGTCAAAAATTGTTACGCCATCTACTGTGGCCGCCGAGCGATGAAAGTCGCGAGCAACGAGACGGGTCGTGACGAGATATACCTGCTGTCTCGTATTCCTCGTCTCGTTCTGTCTCGTCTCATTTCTTCGCCTCTCGTGGAGCCCTTCCTCGTTCCACGCCTCGGTTTTTCCTAGGAATGCGATAGATGTGCGCTAGCAGAGGGGATAGTAAAAATTGGGCATATTATGCAGATTAGGAAATAATTTTATTTCGTCTCAGCCAAACCCTGAGATATACACGTCATCAGGGACTTGAAATGAAACTTTCCAGTGCTGAGGCGTTTCCGAATTATAAAAATTTTCACGTACATAAATATAAAAATATACATACATGCATCTTCAAATATACATACATGAATATACAAATATACACACATGTATCTCGTAGGAGAGAATTATAAAATAAATGGTGCGTTGATCATGTGCGTTTATATAAGACTCATTACTGACAGATTTATTATTTATCACTTACTTAGTAGACATTAGGCACTACGATATTTTATCATGCTACTTTGAAATATGACAAATTAAATTGGTGTTAAATTCTTTGAACTACAAATGACTTAGAAATATACCAAGCTTCTTAACTTTCTCTTTCATATATTCTATTGTTATAATTGGTAAAATGAATTTTTAATAATAACAAAATAAAATACTATTATATAAAATATTAAATCAGTAATCCCGCAAACTGCCCGCTCTACTAGCGCAGATCTGTCGCATTTATCGGAAAAAAATGAGGCGAGAACGAGGAAGAATGAGACGATACGAGAAATAGTCCCGAGAAAACAAGACGAACCGAGAAATGAACTAGGCGAAAGCGAGCCACGCTCGGTATTCTTCATCTCGGGCGGTATGACGACGTCATAGATATAAGGGCCATTATATACCAACGAACTTGAGAAGTGGCACTTCAGGTCGGCTCATATGGCTCTCACTGAAAACATACATGTATCAATAATGAATTTGCAATCAAGGGAGAAAAATTTTGAACAAAATAGTTCAATTTTTCCACAATATGGTTGCATTTCTAGGAAAAGAAAAAGCCATTTGCAAATGAGATTTTGTTTTGAAATACAGCACTTTGACATCATAATAATTTCTAAACCAAAATGGTACCGAAATTTTTTAGAAGTAACTAACGTGCATCAATAATCGGACTTATGTTCTTTTGAGTTTGAAAGAACTTAGAAGAATCCCATGAAGTTCATAAGAATTTAAGGTGATTTCTAACCAATTCAGAATAAATTCCAAAAATGAAAATAAAACAATGAGCTGTGTTGCATTCCAATACATTGAGACTCAATCATTTTTAACCTCACATTTCTTAAGCACAACTTTCATTCACAGAATCCTCTATTACTTTTTGCAGAATTAAGTTCGCAGTCAAGCAGAGATGGCCTTGATACTCCCCGCCCGGTTCACTCTCGTTCTTCTCCTCCTCGTCATATACATCAGGCTCCTGAGGAGCATCCTGTTCGTTCCAGGGAAAGGTCACCACCTGTCAGGCCTCCTCCTCCTAAAATACTTGGATGCACATTTGGCCAACTTGGATACATTCGGCTCATTCCCCGCACAAATCCGAATGTAAGATTTGAATTTCGGAGATACGTTTTTCCTGCTGGTTATCCAATAAGATTGCGAACAAAAGAAATGAACTATATTCCCGTGCCAAACGAAGAACATATTGTATTATCAACATCGAATGGTGACATTTTTGCAATATTAGAGTATAGCGGGATTCTTCGTGGAATATATACGACACAGAGAGCTAAATCGAGAATAAAACTGAATATGATAAGCGGCGCAGTGGATAATGTGACCCCAGATGAAAGGCGAGATTGTCCAGTGGGAAAACATCACCCAATCTTCCCCGAAAATTTCATGAAAGCTTCAGCAAAAATCGACTCACTACAGTCCGAATGGAATCCTTATAGCAAACGTAACACTGGCTCTTCTTCTTCTGATATAATACATTCACCTGCCCGGACTTTTCCTGAGAAGCCTCTTCTTCACACCGAAGCCTGGTCGCCTCCTGGGTGGCCGTCTTCTCCTAAAGTACTTGGATATGCACTTGGGCAACTTGGATACATTCGGCTTATTCCCCGCACAAATCAGAACCTACGATTCGAATTTCGAAGATACATTTTTCCTGCTGGCAAACCAATCAGGTTGCGAACAGAAGAAAAAAGCTATATTCCCACACCAGCCCAAGAACAGATTGTATTATCATCATCCAATGGTGACGTTTTTGCAATATTAGAGTATAGCGGGCTTCTTTGTGGAATATATACGACAAATAGATCTCGTGCGAGAGTCAAAATAAATATGCTGAACGCCGGAGTTGATAATTTGACCCCAGATGAATTGCGAGATTGTCCAGTAGGCAAAAATCATCCAATCTTTCCCAGAACTTTTATTAAAGCATCAGAAAATTACGATTCACTACAAGTCGAACGGAATCCTCAAAGCGAACGTAACCCTTGTTCTTCTTCTCATAACGGACAACATTCACCTGGCCAAATAATCAAACCAGAAAATTACGATTCACTACAGCCCATATGGAATCCTCATAACGAACGTAACCCTGCTTCTTCTTCTCATGACAGACAACATTCACCTGGCCAAATAATCAAATCAGAAAATTGCGAGTCACTGCAGCCCAAATGGAATCCTCAAAGCGAACGTAACCCTGGTTCTTCTTCTAATAACAGACAATATTCACCTGGCCAAATTGTGATCAAATCAGAAACAACAATTTGAATTTCGAAGATCCGTTTTTCCTGCCTGCAACCCAATTCAAATGCGAATAGATCATACGATCCATGTGCTTGTGCCAAACCGAGTATGTATTGTATTATCAACATTCAATGGTGACGTTTTGCAATATTGCATTATAGCGGGACTCTTCTTGGAATATATAGGACAGATGGAAAAAATTGGCGAATAGAAATGAATATGATAATCGGCGCAGTTGATAATTTGACTGCAGATGAAATAAGCTGTTGTCCAGTAGGCAAAAATAACCCAAGCTTCCAAAAGAGTACCATTGAAGCTTTTGAAAATTACGATTCACTAAGGTCCAAAAGGAATCCCAATGGCGAACGAAATCCTGGTTTTTCTTATTGTGCCAGACTGAATTCACCTTTCGGAATTCTCTTCAGTAGCCATCTCTTCATGCCAGTTCCAGTTCTCCTTCTGGCAGGACTCCTTCTCATGAAGCACTAGGATAAGCACTTGGACAACTTGCATATATTCAGCTTATTCCCTGGACAAATCAGAACCGGCAATTTGAGTTCCGAAGATGCTATTTCCCCGCCGATGAAGAAATTCGATTGCTTGTAGGAAATGGTGAATTTTTCACCACGCCAAACCAAGAATATATTGTGTTATCAACATCCAATGGTGACGGTTTCGCAATACTGGAGTATACTAGAATTCTTCGCCAAATATGTAAGACAGATGGAAATAATTTGAGGATGAAAATAAATATGATAAACTTTGATGTTGTGAATATGAAGTCAGATGAAATGAGGGAATTTCGTGTAGGCAGATATTGCCCAATCTTCCCACACCTTTTTATGAAAGTTGTTGCAAATTCCGATTCACCAATCACTGAGTATAATTAATTCAACGAAAAATTGTAAAGTGAAACATATTAATCCTTGTAGCCTGAACCTGAATCTAAATCAAATTGAAACATTGAAATATCATTGTATTTTTTTCCTTGAATTTTCACTTGCATTGCTATTTCTGAAAACTTTATGTCAATGCAAATGACGAACTTGTACGTAAGAGATTATGATTTTTGATATTAAAAACCTGTGAAAGAGCTATAATTGCTATAATGTACCGGAGGTTTACGCAGCCAAATTAATTTCATTAATTTGTAAAATTTTGTGGAATAGTGATTAACATCTTATTTATTCAAGAAGTTTTCTTTTATGGCTGCCCTGTTACCGTTGAATCTCAATTACAAGATTTTTTTTTAAATATCTGACGCACAGACTGTGGTTTTGATTCTAATGTATTCAAATTAAAAGAAAACGGAATAGAGAACAGATAGCAAAATTCCAAAGAATTCAAGAAAACAAAAGCAATTTCATATTCGAATAACCCTAACTTGCAGCTACAGCCACATTTAGGTGGGGCTTTGAAGACAGATTGCGCAGGTCCTACGCCTGGCAGGACGCTGTTACTCATTCCAAAAACAAAAGCATCATAATCTTCATTAGCCCCTTCTTCAGATAATGATTCCGAATAAGATTATCCTTGACTGGAGGAGTGCCGGGGGTTCGGTACTCTTGTCCGGTTTCTTGATAGTTGGTTCCGCAGGTGGCTTGGGCAGAGCAGTCGGTTTCGTTTTACTAGATTTGAAGTGGCTAGCCCTTACGATGGGCGGCTTTTTATGAACAGCCGTGTGGAGTTCGGAGTCCTTCTGCGCGGCAGGGGGTGGTTTGCTCGGACCGGATTCTTCAGTTGTTCCCTTGACTGTTGAAAAACGTATGTGTATAGGCAACACTCGCGTGGGGTTGGTTATAAGTGTTTCACCGTCAGATTGCTCATCGATCTCTGAATTTAGAAACAGAGCCACGACCCAGCCATTTAATTTTCCTATCTTTTATTCAAAGATAAAATCGTTGTTTTTCAATTCCATTCGGCACTCAAGAAGTCTGGTGCCCGGTTCATCAACACAGAGCATGCAATAAACAGGTTGATGATCAAATGCTAATATGAATTTCCGTCAGTGAATGTAGGGCCAGAAATTTGGTACGCCATGTAGTACCGAAAGGCTTCCTCCTTATCGCAAGCAGCTTATTTCACAAGCGCTAATTGCCTTCGAGTAATTAGTGATAGGCATGTCCACCCTGTCCTTTTCTTGTGATAGGATGCCTCCCACAGTGTACACTAAGGCATCTGTGTTGAGTTTTGATTCTTTTTTGAAATCCGAATATTAAAGGATAGGCTCTCGAGAAAGTTAATTTCATATTTTATCGAAACTTTGCTGATGCTCTTTTTCCCACCTCCATTCCATTTTTACATTTTCATCCTAATGATAAAGTATTCGTTTTATGTAAAATTCGACATACTCGGTTTTCATCAAATCTCCACGTTTCGAGACCTCCTGAGCTAGAAAAAACAATTTTCACCAAGGTGTCTGTCTGTCTGGAGTCTGTCTGTAGCCTGAAGTGTGTCTACCTGTGTGCACGATAACTTTCGAAAAAAATTTCAGATTGGACTGAGCTTTGGCACATTTTTCAAGCCCTAAAAGAAAAGGACAAGTTTGTTAGCCAGCTATTTTTGATAAAAATTCAAAAAGTTAAAGCATTTTCAAAATGTTTCTACTCACTTTTTTCAAAACTTCAAACTTCCATGTACGGCAATTCTTAGTACTCAAAAATCTGTACGATTCATCTGCCCGACTTTTATACTCGAGAACCTCTTCAGTAGTCTTGGTTATTAATACATGAGACTTCCCGTTTTTATTCGTGACTGCAGCTTCAAGCGATTGCTTGTCGAGTTTGTAGTTGAATCCTCAATATGTGAACAAACAGTTTAGTTTCCAAATTAAATCTTCTTTTTGCTTCCTTGGATTCTTCATCGACAAACGGAATTGGTGTTACTGGGTTATAGACCGTGACAATAGTATTGTGTCTGAAGGTCATTTCGACTTGTTCCTGTCAGAGAAAGGTTCGGCCCAGAATTCCATACTTTGTAGTACGTTTTTTTGGTGAAATCACGAGTTGGTATTATCATGGCTACCGGAAAATCTTCTAGGTGGTTCCGGGTTCGGCGCACCCCGTGGAGTTCTCCAGATCCTTTCGCGTTCGTGAACGCTCCTGCGACTTGGAGCTCATTTGGGCATCCTGCCGATGACCTAGGTGGAAGCTTAAATTTTTCTGATCCTTCCTGACGCTACAAATTTTCATCCTTTCTTTTTCTTTCAGAATCCACGTACAGCATGTATGAGTTATATGGTTGTGGAAAATAATATTCTGGGTATAAAAAGACGGGCGGGGAAAGCCAGCAGCGTGTCCAGAAAATTGTTGGAATATTCACGAAGGGCCTAACGAATTGTATCCACAAAGGTCACCATTCCGTCCAGAAGTCCGCGAATGAAAGCCGTGACGGCTACCTCCTTAACTGGCTTAATCGTTAGTTCGCTTCCCTTGGCTTGCGCCGAATTATGTGTGCCTTCAGTGACTTCGTCTGTGTATTTTTCTTGCAAAGTATGCTTTGTCCTGCTCAAAGCCCCTGCATTCTATCGTTACAATCATTACCCGCTTCTTGCTTTGTTTTTGTAAACTTCATGACTTCCTGAAATAGCATTGAAATTTCTTCGCAGGTGCAAACAGTTTCTTCAAATCTTTAACTAACTCATCTACAGTATAGAATTTCTAATCCCTCGAACTCTCCCTCGCGACGCCTGTTAGATTACTGGGCGCTAATTATCAGCGGGTACGTGGACCGCTCCATTCAAAAAATGACAACATTCTTCGTCTTGCATCGAGGTTCAACGACGAGCCACCCGGCTTGATTTTAGGATAGAAACCGGTTACGTTGCTTCTATTGCCCTCTGTTTTGTCGTCCAAATCCGTAATGTTGATTTTACAGTGGTGATACCTTTATTCAATAATCAATATTCCGCTTCACAGGATTATGGACTCTTTCATTCTTATTTCCTGAATAATTCACATCTTTATTTTGCTCTGTATTTGACCGTTTAGCAGCCACGTATGTGTGTACAATTTCTCCGTGCACAGTTGTCCATCGCCCCCACACATTTGCGAAGACCTGTTTTTCCGGTTCAGAAGGTCCCAAAACGTTGACATTTCACCAAGACGGGGGGAAGAAGGTGGTGGAAATTTCACACAAATCTAATACCTTCTCTGATGAGAATGTAATAACTTGTAATTGTAAAATGTGCGCAGAAAGACAGGAGATTTCAGGTTGATCATTTTCGAACTAAACCCCAAAGGATGAAACAATTTTTGATTTTTTGACTTTCAAATCTATAATAATCACACGGCCCTTCTAAAAAGGCATAAAAATACTTTTTCCGCAGTTTAAGTTAACGCAGAAGTAACCGAACTTTTTATAATTCAAAGAACAAAAAATTCTATTTATATTTCAGGAATATTCTGCTGATTATCCACCTTGCTCTCAATATTTGACTTTCGTAATGTGTATCTATGTAGTCAATGTGTCGAAAACCCTGGTTAAAATCTGAAATTCTTCACAGTATACAGGTAAATAAGTTTTTAGTTTGTTCATCATTACAACTGATAACGCAATGACATGCATAATGGACATAGAAAAAACAAGATAGGAGGGATGATTTTCTTGGCCTACATTGGCATCCGATTTATAGACCTTACAATTTATTCAACACTTTCAACAAGTTTAAATTCAAAATTGAGAATACAATTTCAATAATTTTTCTTCATATGATTTTAGAATACGCAGGGTTTAAAAATGATCCTACCATATCTAATAGCGACTATTCTTTTCGGTCGCATTTCACGAGCGAGTCAGTTAAATTTTAAAAAACTTTTTAAATACACTTCATTATATTTTTTTGAAGGAATACAAAATTTTAATGTAATTTTTTGTAATTTGCGATGACGTAATTTCCTACAAAATTGCAATGAAAATAGATACATATGAGAGAGATCATATCATTCATTAGTGAAGAATAAACAGCATTAATTCTTCAAGAAATATCAAGATAATGAAAGTTTAATAATTATATCTCCGAAGGACAATCTCGGAACAAATAACGTCGTCATCTCACATATATATATGTGAGATAACGACTCTTACGTATATATTTGCACTTTGATGATGCAATAGAATATTCTTAGTCACATTTGTTAACCTACTTATTCACTGAAGCATTAATGGACAATGAGAGAGAATATATAATATATATATATATATATATATATATATATATATATATATAGAGAGAGAGAGAGAGAATAAGACAATGAAGTTAGACAACGAATTTGAAAAACCAAAGTTTTTTTTTTAACACAATTTGCCATCATTTAAAAAATTATTATCACTTGCTCCTTGTTCTAGAAATGATGTAGAAAATTTCAGTTTTTTCGAATCTGTTCCCTCTCATCAGTACTTCATTGCCTCAAAAAATCGATCTGAAAAACAACTATCCATAACCATATTAGGGTATCAGTTCTGCGCTCAAATAATACTGCATAGTTATCGACACACATAGTGTCTGAAATTGAAAAAAAACTAGAACTTTCTACACAATTGATTAAATGAAATTTCAACAAAGTAGTTGAACTTTTGAGCGTTGATTCGAAATTTTAATCAGAAAGATTAGTTTGCTACCAAAAAAGGATTATTTAATATAAAGTATATAAATTTAGAACAAAATTGTTCAAATGTAAATTGAAAATGATTGATTTTCAACCAAACACGTGCAGTTGTAAACTACTCTTCATATGTTTTAAATGATTCAAAGACCTTTTCTTTGTAACCATTTTTTTTGCTAAATACATAGTTTATGATTATTTAAAATAAATGCCTTCGGGATAAAAATGTAATAATTATATCTCCGAAAGACAATCTTGAAACTAACAACGTCGTCATCTTACATATATATGTGAGATAAAGACTACTTGCGTATATATTTGTACTCTGATGATGCAATAGAATATTCTTTAGTTACATTTGTTAACCCACTTACTCACTAAAGCATTAATCAGTCTTATCTCTACATTGTGAAAATGAGGATGGTCTATACTTTCGTGTTCACTCTGGCGGTCATCTTAAATTCTATTGGTGAATATACAAATATAATATATCTATCATTTTTATTATATTTCATATAGTACATGCATGAATATGGCCATTTTTTAGGCCTGTGGAACGAAGATAAAGCCCCCCTTTCCAGCTAATATTCATATAATTGCCATTTGTTTATTTATGTCGTCTAAAATTATGACGTCTAGTTTTTCCACCGATGAAAGTCGCGAGCAACGAGACGGGTCGTGACGAGACATACCTGCTGTCTCGATATTCCTTGTCTCGTTCTGCCTCGTCTCATTTTTCTTCGTCTCGTGCGTCGTTTCTCGTTCCACGCCTCGGATTTTCCGAGGAATGCGATAGATGTGCGCCAGCATAGCTAACAGTTGGCGGGAGCCTTCTTTTGCCAACTCTAGCGCGCTAATGCTAATGAACGTTCACGAATGAGTAGTCAAATTCAAAATCCGATTTCACTCTATTAGTACTTTTCGTTGTTGCTATTGAAATTTATTTTGCCAATTACAAGAACAGAATATATGAAACAGAAATGTAGAAATATAGGTATATTTTCAGGTCATTTGTAGTTTAGTATAAAACTCAACACATAAAAAAATATTTGAAATGCTTGTGCAATCCTTCAAAAATTTGGAAATGTTTCTCAATTCCTTGAACTCTCTTGAAGTATGCAAAATCTATGTGAAATCTTGAAATTTCTGTGAAATCTTTCGAAATTTCAGCTTTGCGAAATGTTTTGAAATACTTTTAAAAGTTTAAGAATTCTTTGGAATACTTGTGAAATCTTTTTTGAATCTTTTGTAATAATTTAAAAATATTACAATATTTGAAATTTTCGTGAAATCCTTAAAATATTTGGAACTCTCTGTCCATTCCAGGAAGCCTTTTAGTGTATGCAAAATCTCTGTGAAATCTCAAAATTTCTCTACAATATTTTAAAATTGTTGAATTTTAATTATTATCTTGCGTGTGGACGAAGCTAAAATGAAAGAAAATAATTATTACATTCTCATCAGGAAAGCTATTACATTTGTTTCAAATTTGAAACTCCCAACCCAGTTTTTGCGAGGCGACCACGTTTTGAGACATTCAGAATCCAAGTAACCGGTTGTATAATCTCAAAGTTTCATAAAATAAAGGTTAAGTTCGTTAGCCAGCAATTTTAGATAAACATTCAAAAAGTGAGCGCATTTAAAAAATTGGTGATACTTTTTTTCTCATAATTTGGAAATTCCATGTATTGATATTCGTAGAACTCAAAAAGAAAAACAATTCATTCTGATGACTTTTTTGATACAACAAAAATTACTGGAGTTACAGAATTTACAAAGTTCCAAAAAACAAACGAAAATGAACATTTTAAGTCAAAAGACGCACGATATGGAAAAAGGTCAAGAGGAGAAAAATGTTGTTTTTTGAACATGCGACAATATTGTCATAAGAACTTCCTAAATTTCCTCAGAAATAAAAATTTCAAATTTTGATCGCATAAAGAAATAATTTCCATTTCCCTTCCGGAGTAGGCGTGAAGCTACCCGATTCGGGTAGTGTTTCTAGGTGTATAGTTTCTTGTAGTAAATAACTACAAGTGTGGGCTCACCACACCCACGACACGCCAAATAGTTGAGTTCTCAAACTACTAAGACAAATATATTCGAGGATAGTTAAATTATCAAACTGAAAAGCTCAATTTAGAATAACAAGATTATTCTCCAACAATAAAGATGCAGCTTTAGCGAGATAGTAGAACATAAAGAAATTCATTTTTCGATTTTCTACCAAACTTACGAACCAAGAGTTGAATTTGAAATCAAGGGATAAAACTTTTGAACAAAATGATTCTGTTTTTGAATACAGTTTTCTAACATCATGATAATTTCTAAACCAAAATGATATTGAGATTATCTAGAAGTGAGTAACTTGCATTATAATCGGACCTATCTTATTGTGAATGTGAAAGAATTCCAGAAATGGGAGGATAACAATAAGTAACACAGTAAATTCAAACACAGTGAGCCTCAACCATTTTCAACCTCACAATTTCATGGCACAACTTTTCTTTACAGAATCCTTCACTTATGATTTTAAAGTATTCAATACCAAAAAAGAGAATAAAGTATTAAGCTTTTTTTTGAAATTTTTCCAAGAAGGAACATGAATCTTCTATTTCTATTCGCAGAATTAAGTTCACAGTCTAGCAGAGATTGCCTTGATACTCCACGCCCGGTTCACTGTCACTCTTCTCCTTCTCGACATATGCCTCAGGCTCCTGAGGAGCATCCTGTTCGTTCCAGAGACAGGTCGCCTCCGGGTAGGCCTCCCTCTCCTAAAATACTTGGATACGCACTTGGACAACTTGGATATATTCGGCTTATTCCCCGCACAAATCAGAATCTACAATTCGAGTTTCGAAGATATGTTTTTCCTGCTAGTTATCCAATTAGATTGCGAACAGAAGAAAAGACCTATGTTCCCGTGCCAAACCAAGAACATATTGTAGTATCGGCATCCAATGGTGATATTTTGGCAATATTAGAGTATAGAGGGATTCTTCGTGGAATATATACGTCAAATAGAGATCGATTGAGAATTAAAGTGAATATGATAAGCGGCGCAGTTGATAATTTGACTCCAGATGAAAAGCGAGATTGTCCAGTGGGCAAACGTAACCCAATCTTCCCCGAAAGTTTCATCAAAGCTTTAGCAAATAACGATTCACTCCAGTCCGAACAAAATCCTAATAGCCATCGTAACCTTGGTTCATTTTCTTCTGCTGGACGTCATCCACCTGAACGAAATTCTCCTCAGGAGCCTCATCTTCATAGAGGAGAGTGGTCGCCTCCTGGGTGGCCGCCTTCTCCTGAAGTACTTGGATATAAACTTGGGCAACTTGGATACATTCGGCTTATTCCCCGCACAAATCAGAACCTACGATTCGAATTTCGTAGATATGTTTTTCCTGCTGGTTATCCTATAAGATTGCGATTAGAAGAAAATACCTATGGTCCCGTGCCAAACCAAGAACATATTGTAGTCTCAGCATCCAATGGTGACATTTTCGCAATATTAGAGTATAGCGGGCTTCTTCTTGGAATATATAGGCCAAAAAGAAATCATGCGAGAATCAAACTGAATATGATAAGTGGCGTAGTTGATACTTTTACCCCAGATGAAATGCAGTATTGTCCAGTAGGCAAACGTCACCCGATCTTCCCCTACAATTTTATTGAAGATTTCGCAAAAGACGATTCACTAAAGTCCGTATGGAATCCTGAAAGCCAATGTAACTTTGGTTCTTCTTCTACTGATAGACATCATTCACCTGCCCGAACTTCTTCTCAGCAGTCTCATCTTTATAACGAAGCCTGGTCGCCTTCTGGGTGGCCGCCTTCTGCAGAAGTACTTGGATATTCACTTGGACAGCTTAGATACATTCGGCTTATTCCCCGCACAAATCAGAATCTACGATTCGAATTTCGAAGATATGTTTTTCCTGCTAGTAATCCGATAAGACTGCTAACAGAGGAAAATACTTACGGTCCCGTGCCAAACCAAGAACATATTGTAGTCTCAGCATCCAATGGTGACATTTTTGCAATATTTGAATATAGCGGACTTTTTCGTGGAATATATACGACACAGAGAACTAAATCGAGAATTAAGGTGAATATGATAAGCGGCTCAGTTGATAATTTGACCCCAGATGAAAGGCGAGATTGTCCAGTGGGCAAACGTAACCCGATCTTCCCCTACAATTTTATTAAAGCTTTCGCAGATGACGATTCACTACAGTCTGAATGGAATTCTAATAACCAACTTAACCTTGGATCTTCTTCTTCTTTTGATAGACAGGGTTAACCTGACTGGACTTCTCCTCGGGAGCCTCCTCTTTATACCGTAGCCTGGTCGCTTATTGGGTGACCGCCTTCTACTAAAGTACTTGGATATGCACTTGGACAACTTGGATACGTTTTTCCTGTCGGTTATGCAATTAGATTGCTCTCAGAAGGAAGAAGATATAGTCGCGACACATAATGCTCATGCGAGAATTAAAATCAATATGTTGAGCAGCGCAGTTGATAATATGATCGCAGATGAATTGCGAGATTACCTAGCAGGCAAAAAGCATTCAATCTTCCCTCAAAAGTTTTATTAAAGCTTTAGAAACTTACAATTCACTGCAGACCGAACGGAATCCTCATAGCGAACGTAACCCGGGTTCTTCTCCTCATGAGAGACAACATTCACATGCAAGGACTTCTCCCACAGTAGCCTCTCCTTTATACCAGGTCCAGGTCTCATCCAGGCATGCCTTCTTCTCACAAAGTACTAGGATTTGCACTTGGGCAACTTGGATATATTAGGCTTATTCCTGAGACGAATCGGAACTGGCAAGTCCAGATTCAAAGATACTTTTTTCCGGCCGATGAAGAAATTCGATTGCTTGTAGGAAATGGTAAATATGTATCCAACCTTTCCAAGCCTTCCCATAAAAGTTGCTGCAAATGGTGATTTACTGCAGACTGTGTATCATTAATTCAATGAGAGAATTGTGAAATAAAACATAATAACCTTTGTAACCTGAAGTTGGATCAAAATTAAATTGAAGCATTAAAACATCATTGTATTTTCTTCTTCGAGTTTTCATTTGAATTGTTGTATTTGACAATTTTATTTCAATGCAAATCATCAACTTTCACGTACGAGATTATAATTTTCAATATTGGAAACCCATGTAAGAGATCTAATTAATTTTAATAATTTTTCCATTTTGTAGGATCGTGATTACCATGCTAATAATTCAAGATCTTTTATTTTCCGGCTGCCCTATTACCATTGAATATCATTGATGAAAAGGGTTTTCTTTTCAATAAGTAACGCACTGACTCTAGTTTTGATATCAATGTATTTAAATTGAAAGGAAATGGAAATGAAAGCAGATAGTAAAATTGCGAAGGATTTAAGAAAACAAAAGCAATTTCATATTCCAATTATCCAAACTTATAACTACCGCCACACTTCATTCACCTGAGGAAAGGAAGGAGTGGGCAAGGACTAGATTCATTGTTTTTGGGACAGACTGTAACATGTCAGTTTTACACCTTACCCTGGAGCGTCGCACTTCGTAGAGAACTGCACTGGGCCCGACTCACCATTTTTATTTTGGCTGTACTAAGCTGATTGACAGAATCGACACATACTTTACAGCAGGAAACGATCACTACTGGTTCTGAATTTAAATAGCTACACATCTGTATGTCGTTATGTCATTTGAATTCGCGTTCTGTCTTCCGTCGACTGGAGATCCGGAAGTGTTTACGACCATTTGTAGATCTGTCTGGATAAGTCGATTGAATATGTCAAATTAGGTCCAATGATGCCGCTATAACTGTGATTTGAACACTGAAAATTCGCGGGCTTTCGGCGATCGATAAAGTTGAAAAGAAGGCATACGTCACATACACACTCGTATCAGTTAGTGATTTCACCCGAGTACTTATTCATTAATTAAAGCATGCGTGAACAGTGCACATTTGGAAAACCTATACTATTAAGAGTATTGCTCCTTAATGAAACCTTGAAGTTCCACCATTCATTTATCATTTCGTTCTTTTGATACATGTGCCTGTTCAACAATAGTAATCAATTAGTTTTCACACCTGTTTAGAGATTCAAAAAAACTATAATTCTCTACACAATGATGAAATGAAATTTCAACAATGTAGTTAAACTTTTGAGCGTGTATTCGTATTTTTGATCAAAAACATTAGTTTGCTACCAGAAAAAGGAAAATTTGAAACAAAGTATATACATTTGGAACAAAATTGTTGAGTTTTATTTTGAAAGCAAACTAAAGTACGCATCTTCTAAAATCGTATGTGTTACAGTAGGCTATTGTCCTCTACTCACACTGCTACTCACACTTTATTTTTTCTTAATTTTTGACTCCACATACTCAGTACAGAGAAGGAATTTTTCCTGAAGAAGGCCCGCATTGTGTACCGAAACGGCGAAAAGTTTATTAAAGAACGATGTTTGAGAACTAGAATCGTTTTTCTTTATTTTTTTCTTTACGTATGGGACCGATAGACTGAAGAGAACAACATTTTCGAAATTTCATTGAAGACGAAAATAAAAAAAAAAAAAAAAAAAAAAAGAAGAGGCGAATTCTGGAGCTACTCAAAGAATTTGTATTTTGGAGTTCAGCTTCAAATTTCGCTTGGATTCATTTTATCATGTAATTGTTTGTTCTTTATTTCACATTGAATCTTTTCTGTAGTTTCAAACGATTCAAAGAACTTTCCTTTTCAACAACTTTTTTATTACACACATAGTTTATAACCAATCAAAACAAATAACTTTAAGACGAGAATTTAATAATTATATCTCCGAAGTACAATCTTGAAACTAATAATGTCGTCATCTTACATATATGTGAGACAACGACTACTTACGTATATATGTGTACTCTGATGATGCAATGGAATATTCTCTAGTTATATTTGTTAACCCACTTGTTCACTGAAGCATAAATCAGTTTTTTCTCTACATTGCGAAAATGAGGATGGTCTATACTTTCGTGTTCACTCTGGCGGTCATCTTTAATTCGATTGGTGAATATACTAATATAATATATGTATAATTTTTATTATATTTGATATAATACATGGATGAATACGACCATTTGTCAGGCCTTTCGAGCGAACGTAAATTCCAAAATCGAAATCTGATCACATATTATACTTATTTGTCCATTGCAGATTGATTTGATATCATATACGACACGTTATCATGATAAATGGAATTTGTACTTCATCTCACAATGTCTAAATTAGCAAGCTCAATCTCAGGCTTATATGAACTTAAATATTAATTCTGAAACAATTGTACAAATTGCGCATATTATGGAGATTAAGAAACGATAATAACATTCAAGTAGGTACGCACTTCCGATTTTTCAAATGTCCCGATGAGTATATTTTATTTGGCTGTGTCTAGTCGTCCCAAAAAAATATGGGGGTTGGACCAATATTATTTATGTGGTCAGTCACAGGGGTGCCTTCCCACCCCCACCCGAAAATTTGGAAAGACCAGCCAAGCTTATGAAAAATATTGTACTGGTCATTCCGAATTTCGGAACAACAAGACACTGCGATTTTATTTACCAAACGTACACTTTAGACACCACAACTTTTTGAAAGTCTACTTTGAAATACGAAAAATTGAATAAGTGTTGAATTCCTTAAACTCCATATGACTTAAAAATATACCAACCTTCCTCTTTCATATATACTATGTTATAATTGGCGAAATAGATTTTCAATAAGAACAAAATGACATACAAACAGAGTGAAGTTAAATCTTTGAAAAAATCATAACATAGTCATGTTTGAGATCCAATTAATTAGTAATGGACAAAAGAGTATAATATGTTATCATACTTCGACCTCAACTATTTATTAAAGAACGCGAATTAGCATTAGCGCGTCAGAGTGGAAAAATAACGCAGAATGATTTCTAAACCAAAATGGTATTGAAATTAACTAAAAGTGACTAACTTGCATTAATGCCCGCACTTATTATATTATGAATTTAAAATAATTCGGAAGAATTCCATTAAGTTTATGAGAACTTCAGGTGATTTTTAACAGTTTTGAAATTAATTGCAAAAATGAGAACAAAACAATGAGTTGTGTTAAATTCAAACTAATTGAGCCTCAGTAATTTTAACCTACCATTTTAATGGCACAACTTTTTTTTCACAAATTCATTTACTCATGATTATAATATATTATATACCAATCAAGAGAATAAATTATCAAGCTCTTTTTGAAACTTTTTCAACAAGAATTTTCAACAATGAATTCTCTATTTCTTTTCGCAGATTTAAGTTCGCAGTCAAGCAGAGATTGCCTTGAAACTCCAGAGGAGCATTCTCACCGTGCCCGGGACCGGTCCCCTCCTCGAAGGCCTCCTTCTCCTAAGATACTTGGATACGCACTTGGACAACTTGGATACATTCGGCTTATTCCCCGCACAAATCAGAATCTACGATTCGAATTTCGAAGATACGTTTTTCCTGCTGGATATCCAATTAGATTGCGAACAAAAGAAAACACCTTCATTCCCGTGCCCAACGAAGAAGATATTGTATTATCGGCATCCAATGGTGACATTTTTGCAATATTAGAGTATAGCGGGATTCTTCGTGGGATATATACGACACATAGATCAAAATCGCGAATTAAAGTGAATATGATAAGCGGTGCAGTTGATAATTTGACCCCAGATGAAATTCGAGATTGTCCGGTGGGCAAAAGTCACCCAATCTTCCCCTACAATTTTATAGAAGCTTCAGCAAATAACGATTCACTGCAGTCTGAATGGAGTCCTAATAGCGAATGTAAACCTGGTTCTTCTTCTTCTTCTTCTGTCAGACAAAATTCACCTGACCGGACATCTTCGGTCAGGTCGCCTCCTGGGTGGCCGCCTTCTCCTAAAGTACTTGGATATACACTTGGACAACTTGGATACATTCGACTTATTCCCCGCACAAATCAGAACCTACGATTCGAATTTCGAAGGTACGTGTTTCCTTCTGGTAAACCAGTCAGATTACGAACAGACGAAAAAAGCTATAGTCCAGTGCCAGCTCAAGAACAGATTGTATTATCATTATTCAATGGCGATGTTTTTGCAATATTAGAGTATAACGGGCTTCTTCGTGGAATATATACGACACATAGAGCTCATGCGAGAATCAAAATAAATATGATGAGTGGCGCAGTTGATATTTTGACTCCAGATGAATTGCTAGATTGTCCAGTAGGCAAAAATCACCCAATCTTCCCAAACAGTTTTGTTAAAGCTTTTGCAGATTCCAATTCACTACTGACCGAATGGAATCCTCATAACGAACGTAACATTGATTCTTCTTCTCGTGGCAGACAACAATTACCTGATCGGACTTATTCTCAGGAGCCTTCTCTTCATGCTGAAGCCAGGTCACCTCCTGGGTGGCCGCATACACCTAAAGTACTTGGATATGCACTCAGACAACTTGGATACATGCGGCTTATTCCCCGCAAAAATCAAAATCTACGATTTGAATTCCGAAGATACGTTTTTCCTGCTGGTTATCCAATTAGATTGCGGGAAAAAGAAAATACCTTTATTTCCGTGCCCAACCAAGAACATATTGTATTATCAGCATCCAATGGTGACATTTTTGCAATATTAGAGTATAGCGGGATTCTTCGTGGAATATATACGACACATAGATCTAAATCGAGAATTAAGGTAAATATGATAAGCGGTGCTGTTGATAATTTGACCCCAGATGAAATTCGAAATTGTCCGGTGGGCAAAAGTAACCCAATCTTCCCGGAAAATTTCATTAGAGCTTCAGCAAATAACGATTCACTACAGTCCGAATGGAATCCTAATAGCGAACGTAACATTGGTTCTTCTTCTCATGACAGACAACAATTACCTGATCGGACTTCTTCTCAGGAGACTTCTCTTCATGCTGAAGCCAGGTCGCCTCCTGGGTGGCCGCAATCTCCTACAGTATTTGGATATGCACTTGGACAACTTGGATACATTCGGCTGATTCCCCGCACAAATCAGAACCTACAATTCCAATTTCGAAGATACGTGTTTCCTGCTGGTAAACCCATCAGATTGCGAACAGAAGAAAAAAGCTTCAGTCCGGTGCCAGCCCAAGAACATATTGTATTATCAGCATCTAATGGTGACATTTGTGCAATATTAGAGTATAGCGGGCTTCTCCGTGGAATGTATACGACACATAGAGCACATGCGAGAATCAAAATAAATATGACGAGCGGCGCAGTTGATATTTTGAATCCAGATGAATTACGAGATTGTCCAGTAGGGAAAAATCACCCAATCTTCCCAAACAATTTTCTGAAAGCTTTTGCAAATTACGATTCACTACAGTTCGAATGGAATTCTCAAGGCATACTGAATCATGATGCGTCTTCTTCTGCCAGACAACATTCACCTGCCCGGATTTCACCACATTAGCCTCCTCTTCATACCAGGCCCAGGTCTCCTTCGGACAGGCCTTCTTCTTATAAAGTACTAGGATTTGCAATTGGGCAACTTGGATATATTCGACTTAGTCCTGAGGCAAATCAGAACCGGCAGTCCCAGTTTTGCAAATACTTTTTCCCGCCGATGAAGAAATTTGTTTGCTGGTAGGAAATGGTAAATTTGTCACCACGCCAAACCAAGAGTATATTGTTTTATCAGCGTCCGATTGTGACCTTTTTGGGATAGTGGAGTGTATTGGGATTTTTCGTGGAATATAATTATAAGACAGATATCGATCATTCGAGAATGAAAATAAATATGATAAGCGGTGATGTTGAGCATATGACAACAGATAAAATGAGGGAATGTCATGTAAGCAGATATTATCCCATCTTTCCACAACTTTCCATGCAAGTTTTTGCAAATTGCGATTCACTGCAGATTGTGCATCATCAACTCAATAATTAGGTAACGGTAATTTAAATATTATTACTAAGGGTCAATTATTAGAGCAAGATTAAATCAAAACATTAAAACATCATTGTATTTTTTCTTCGAGTTTTCATATGAATTTTTGTTTTTGGAGCTTTGATGTCATTACAAATAAAAAACTTTCACGTACGCTCTAAAATATTTTTATAATTTGTTCAATTTTATGCGATCGTGATTTTCATCCAATAAATTCAAGATGTTTCCTTTTTCGCCTTTTTATTCTTTCTAATAAGTGAACAATAAGTGAACACAGAAGTGATTTGATATTCGAGCCCGGAGGACGGAAGGGGTGAGTAAGGATTGGATTTCCCGTTTTTTGGATAGGATGCAACTTGTCAGGTTCACACCTTTCACTGAACCGTTGCACTTCATTGAGAACTGCACTGGGACCTATTCGCCGTTTCTAAATATGGGGGCAATAAGCTTATTCGTAAAATCGACACATCCTTGACGGTAAACACCGATCTCTGCTGGTCTTGAATTTAAATGGCTGCTCGTCTGTACGCCGTTTTGTCACTTGAATTCGCGATTGCTCTTCAGTTGACTGAAGATCTGGAAGTGTCATACGCCCTTCCATAGATTTTTCTGGGTGAATCCATTAAATATGTCAAATTAGGTCCGATGATGCCGTCATTCGGTGCCGTCCCAGTGCTTCCGAATTTGATAGAAACGTCGGTGACCGATGACTGACTTGAATCATTAATGACGTCGCGGCCCAGCTCAGTTACGCATTGAGTGCAGGTGGGCAAGAGAAACTGTATTGTTTTTGGTTTTTGGAGTTTGTCCGAATTGAAGGTACGAATGCATACGTGAGGTGTGGCATTTTTAGAAACATTGCCAAGTTTGATTGAATGTTCGTTGTCAGGCGACAATTTGAAGAAAAAAAAAACCATGGAAGGAAGCTGTATTTTTAATCGTTGACTTAAAAAAAAATGCTGAATGTCATAAAGTGACTCAGTTTATAACTGTCCATTACTATCAGTTCATAATGTTGAAAATATTTTGTAATAGTAAAAATTGTCAATTAGGTAACGGTAATTTAAATATTATTACTAAGGGTCAATTATTAGAGGAGAGTATCCAAACATGAGATACCAAATCTTTTTGGTGTGATTGCCGGAATTCTATGGACTGAATTTGAAAGTAGTGGAGGTAAAAAAAAGTTTTAAGGGAATTTAGTTTACCATAAGGTGTTGAAATGGAAATTTTTATTAAATTTTTAGTTTTGCTGGAAAACCAAAAAATGTGAAAAAAGTGCGTTTTGCAAACTCGTCAAACTATTCTCATACTATGAGATACCCCAGGTATTCAGTTCGAAATCGAACAGAAAAACAACTATCCACAACAAGTATAAGGGTATTAGTTCTGAGAAAATAATACTGAATAATTATCGAAACACATAGTGTTAGCGATTGAAGAAAAACTAGAAGTTTCTGCACAATGATGAAATGAAATTTCAACAAAGCAGTTGAAGTTTTGAGCGTGTATTCGAATTTTTAATTAAAAAGATTAGTTTACTACCAAAAAAGGCGAATCTGAAACAAAATATATAAATTCAAAAAGACATTGTTAAAGTGTTAAAACCAATACCTTTCATGTGAGATGTAAATTAATAATTATATCTCCGAAGGACAATCTTGAAACAGATATCGTCGTCATCTTACACATAGCTGAGATAACGACTACTTACGTATATATTTGTACTCTAATGATCCAATAGAATATTCATTAGTTACATTCGTTAACCCAGTTATTCACTATAGCATCAATCAGTTTTATTTCTACATTGCGGAAATGAGGACGGTCTATACTTTCGTGTTGACTCTGGCTGTCATCTTTAATTCTATTGGTTAATATACAAATATAATATATCTATTATTTTTATTATATTTTATATAATACATGCATAAATACATCCTTTTCTCAGGTCAGTGGAGTGAACATATAGCCCCCCTTTCCAGTTAATATTCATATGATTGCCATTTTTACATTTACGTCGGAAATTGTGGCGTCATCTAGTGTTGCCGACGAGCCAGAAATCCTGAGGAACGAGACGGGTCGAGACGAGACATACCTGCTGTCTCGATATTCCTCTTCTTGTTCTGCCTCGTATTATTTTTCCTCGCCTCATGGCGTCGTTTCTCGTTCGGCGCCTCGTTTTTTCCGAGAAATGCAATAGATGTGCGCTAGCAGAGCGGACAGCTCGCGGGGTCGTTCTTTTGCCAACTCAAGGGCGCTAATGCTAATTAACGATCTTTAGTAAATAGTGAAAGTCGAAATCAGATTACATAAAAGTGTAAAAATTGGGCATATTATGCAGATTAAGAAGCAATAATAACAGTCACGATTTTTCCACAAGTGTGCGATCAAAGAACTTTCTAATTCATTTCGACTCAAAGGTACACACGTCATGAGGCACCCGAAAGGAAACTTTTGAGTGCTGAGGCATTCTCGAATGATACCATTCTTTACATACGTGAATATACAAATGTACATACATGAATACACAAACGTAGACATCAGACACCACTACATCTTCAAATTCTACTCTGAAATATGAAACATTAGATTAGTGTTAAATTCTTTAAACTCCAAATGACTCAAAAATGTACCAATTTTCTGACCCTTTTTGATATATACTATTGTGATAATTGGCAAAATAAATTTCTAAAAGAACAAAATAAAATACAGAGTGAAGTTAAGTCTTCGAAAAAATCGTAAAATAGTCCTGTTTGATATCACATTAATCAGTAATGGACAACAAGTATCAGGGCAAAAACAGAATGTAATTTTTACAACGATTCCAGAGTAACCTTTACCTGGAACAAAACATAACTTCACGTGTTAAGATTCACCCACGCAATAGGAAATGGTTACCATGTCAACTGGATTGAATCTTGTTTTGTTTCAATGCGAAAAAATTCAACTTCATCTACTCCAAAATTGCCTGGAACAATAATTCACTTCTGTTTTTTCTTGTAATAATATCTAATCAGATTTCGACATTAACTATACATTAAACAACGCTAATTAGCATTAGAGCGTCAGAGTGGCAAAATAACGCTTCCGCAAGCTGTCCGCTCCACTACCAGTAAGATGAATTTAATCGAGGATAGTTGAATTATCAAACTGAAAAGCTCAATTTAGAACAACGAGATAATTTTCAACCAATAAAGATGCAGTTTTGGCGAGATAGTAGAAAATAAAGAAATTCATTTTTTGATTATTCACCAAATAGTTCATTTTTTCACAAAATGGTTGAATTTTTGAGAAAAGAAGAACCTATTTGCAAGTGACATTTTGTTTTTAAATACAGTCCTTTGACATGATAATAATTTCTAAACCCAGAATTCTCTACTCATGATTTTAAAGATTTTTATACCGGAAAAGAGAATAAAGTATCAAGCTTCCTTTGAAATTTTTTCAGCAAGACACATGAAACCCTTATTTCATTTCGCAGAATTAGGTTTGCAGTCAAGCAGAGATTGCCTTGATACTTCCCACCCAATTCACTGTCGCTCTTCTCCTTCTCGTCGTATGCCTGACGTTCCTGAAGAGCATGCTGTTCATGCCAGGGACAGGTCGCCTCCTGTCAGGCCTCCTCCTCCTAGAATACTTGGATACACACTCAGACAACTTGGGCACATTCGGCTCATTCCCCGCACAAATCAGAATTTAAGATTCGAATTTCGGAGATACGTTTTTCCTGCTGGTTATCCAATAAGATTGCGAACAAAAGAAATGAACTATATTCCTGTGCCGAACGCAGAACATATTGTGTTATCAACATCTAATGGTGACATTTTTGCAATATTAGAGTATAGCGGGATTCTCCGTGGAGTATATACGACACAAAAATCTAAATCGAGAATCAAAGTGAATATGATAAGCGGGGCAGTTGAAAATATGACCCCAGATGAAAGGCGAGATTGTCCAGTGGGCAAAGGTCACTCAATCTTCCCCAAAAGTTTCATTAAAGCTTCAGCAAATAACGATTCACTACAGTTTGAATGGAATCCTAATAGCGAACGTGACCGCGGTTCTTCTTCTTCTGATAGACAACATTCACCTGACCGGACTTTTCAGCAGGAGCCTAATCTCCAAATGGAAGCCTGGTCACCTCCTGGTTGGCCGCCTTCTTCTAAAGTACTTGGATATGCACTTGGACAACTTGGAAACATTCGGCTTATTCCTCGAAAAAATCAGAACATACGATTCGAATTTCGAAGATACGTTTTTCCTGCCGGTTATCCAATTAGATCGCTATCAGAAGAAAAAAGCTATAGTCCCGTGCCAGCCCAAGAACAGATTGTATTATCAGCATCCAATGGTGACATTTTTGCAATACTAGAGCATAGCGGGGTTCTTCGCGGAATATATTCGACAGATAGAACTCATGCGAGAGTCAGATTAAATATGATAAGCGGCGAGGTTGATAATTTGACCCCGGATGAAATGCGATATTGTCCAGTAGGCAAAC
Organism: Andricus quercusramuli; assembly: GCA_932178445.1. Lineage (NCBI taxonomy): Eukaryota > Metazoa > Arthropoda > Insecta > Hymenoptera > Cynipidae > Andricus > Andricus quercusramuli. The sequence continues at coordinate 788,825 of CAKNXH010002035.1, read as the reverse complement.
GAAACCCAATCTTCCCCTACAATTTTATTAAAGTTTCAGCAAATGACGATTCACTACAGACTGAATGGAATCCTCATAGCGAACGTAACCCTGGTTCTTCCTCTTCTGACAGAAAATATTCACCTGACCGGACTTCTCCTCAGGAGCTTCCTCTTCATGTCGGGGAGAGGTCGCCTCTTGGTAGGCCTCCTTCTCCTAAAATACTTGGATACGCACTTGGACAGCTTGGATATATTCGTCTTATTCCCCGGACAAATCGGAACCTACGATTCGAATTCCGAAAATACCTTTTTCCTGCTGGTAAACGAATCAGATTGCGAACAGAAGAAAAAAGCTACAGTCCTGTACCAGCCCAAGAACAGATTGTATTATCCGCATCCAATGGTGACATTTTTGCAATATTAGAGAATAGTGGGGTTCTTCGCGGAATATATTCGATAGATCAAACTCATGCAAGAAGCAAAATAAATATGATGAGCGGCGCAGTTGATAACTTGACCTCAGACGAATTGCGAGATTGTCCTGTAGGCAAAAATCATCCAATCTTCCCCCAAAGTTTCATTAAAGCTTCAGAAAATTACGATTCACTACAGATCAAATGGAATCCTCATAGCGAACGAAATCCTGGTTCTTCTTCTTGTGCGCGACAAAATTCACCTGACCGGAATTATCCACAGTAGCCTCCTCTTCATACCAGGTCCAGATCTCCTTCGTGCAGGTCTCCTTCTCATGAAATACCAGGATTTGCACTTGAGAAATTGGGATATATTCGGCTTATACCTGAGACAAATCGGAACCGGCAATTCCAGTTTCGAAGTTACTTTTTTCCTGCCAATGAAGAAATTCGATTGCTTTTAGGAAATGGTAAATTTGTACCTACGCCAAACCAAGAATATATTGTGTTATCATCATCCATTTGTGACGTTTTTGTAATACCGGAGTATATTGGGATTCGTCGTGGAATATAATCATAAGACAGATAGAAATCATTCGAGAATGAAAATAAATATGATAAGCGGTGATGTTGAGAATATGACATCAGATAAAATGAGGAAATGTCATGTAGGCAGATATTACTCAATCTTTCCAATCCTTTACATGAAAGCTGTTGCAAATTGCGATTCACTGCTGATTGTGTATCATAAATTCAATAAGAAAACTGTAGAATAAAACGTAATAATCTTTGTGACCTGAAGTTGGATCAACATTAAAGTAAAACATTAAAACATTATTGTATTTTTTACTTCGAATTTTCATTTGAATCGTTGTTTCTACCAATTTTATTTCAATGCAAATAACGAACTTTTACGTACGAGATTATTATTTTCAATATTGATAACCTGTGAAAGAGCTCTAACTATTTTAATAATTTGTCCAATTTTGTGGGATTGTGATTACTATCCTAATAATTCAAGATATTTCCTTCGCCACTGCCCTATTCCCATTGAATATTAGCGATGAAAAGGATTTTCTCTTCAATAACTGACGGACTGACTCTAGTTTTGATTTCGGTGTACTTGAATTAATAGAAAATAAAGTGGAAAACAGATAGTAAAATTTCAAAGGATTCAAGAAAAAAAAGCAATTTTATATTCGACTTACCCAACTTATAACTACCGCCACACTTTATTCGCCCGGGGGAAAGAAAGAGTGGATAAGGATTAAATTTCCTGTTTTTTGGATAGGGTTTAACTTGTCAGGAACACACCTCTCCCTGGACATTCAGTAGTACTTTTTGTCGGTGCGAGAAGTAGTAAAGACCTGGGATGAGAATTTTGAGTGTGACATATTTGAAGGTACGAACTGGAATCTTTGCGACGATTTTTTGAATCCCGTTTAATCGGAGGATTGGTTCATGCGAGTAGCTACAATGGGTTTTCAGGTGGTCTTCAGCTGAAACCGAGGGGAGAACCCGTGCGATTCTTCCCAAGAATAATTCAGACCGACGAGTTGTACGCAAAAATGGCGAATGGAAGCAGTATGTTAAAACAATATAGCATCTCTCCAGGGATCAATTCGTTTGAGAACGATACCCGGAGGTCGTCAATTGTTGTACGCTAGAAAGTTTTTCCAATATCCTCATCGTTTCATTCACAAAGGCTTTTCCTCGATCACTCAGGATGCACTTCGGTGCACCGTGAGTGGCAACGGAATGGGTACCGCTATGCAATACTGTCTGGAGTTGACCTACATAATTAGGATATGCCGGTTTTAATTCGGGATCGTGCGGAGCTTTCCTACAGTGTCAAGTGACACTTTTGTCAAATACGTCAAATGGTGTATCAATAAATAACATTGGATTGTACGTACGGGCTTTCATGAATTTATTCTTCAGACAGTAACGAAAATTTCGTATTTAGTTGTTTATTTGGTCCCGCAGTCCGGGTCATGTGAATCGTTCTCGGACGCACCTATACGTTTTTGCCATGCCCTTGTATCCTCCTACTAGACTCTCGTAAAATTTCATTATTATTTTTTCTCTTAAGTTCTCCAGGGGCACTTCAATTCTACCATGACAAACAGTGATCTGGATATTAGAGTTGACTCATTTTTTGGCTATGATTCTCTAGTAGACGCTGCTCAATTACGTGCAACAGCATGTTTGTATCGTTCACGTACTTTTCTGTCGGCACAATTTTTTTTTCTGTGCTGTTTATATCTCTCTCTCTATTGCTCACTTCGGTATGAGCCCAGTTTAGCACATCGAATTGCACACACAAAAACACACCTCATTCATTTCACCTCACAAGTGTGATCACTAACAAAATGGGGGTAATTTCGCACTCTACCTTGGAATTAGGTATTCAACTTTTCCCAAGATTGATATTAGGCAATTACGTCATAATAATTAATGAATTGTTATCATGACGTGTGAGACCCCTTTCAGTACAACTATGTAGGCAAGAAACTATGCCGCATGAAAATTAAGTTTTAGCAAGAGCTAAAAGCAGCTTAAATTTTGAATAACTTTCATTGAGCGTAGTATAGAATATCAATTTTCGAAAAAAATATGCATACACTAAACAATTTAAATTCCGCACCTTTCACTGAGATTTAAATTTTTTTTGGGAATTTTAAGAAACCCTTTTCATCATGTTACAGGTCAAGCAGATCAAGAATTGATTGTTTCTTGTAAAACTCCGAGTAACCGGTAACGTAACCGGGGTGAAAAATGGGTGTAATCCTATTTTATTACTGCCGCCGTCAGCTCGTTATGCACGAGATAATAATTTTCAATATTAAGAACCTGTGAAAGAGATCTAACTACTGTGATGTACCGGAGGTTTTAGCTGCCAAAATAATTTTATTAATTTGTTTAGTTTTGGGGGATCTTGATTACCATCTTATTAATTCAAGATGTTTCCTTTTAGGCTGCCCTGTTACTGTTGAATCACAATTATGAAAAGCATTACTTTTTCAATAATTGACGCGCTGACTCTAGTTTTGATTTCATTTTATTAAAATGGAAGGAAAATGAAATAGAAAACAGATGATAAGGGAAGGAAGGAGTGGCAAGGATTAGATTTCTTGTTTTTGAGATAGGCTGCAACTTCTCAGGGTTAGACCTTTCCTATTACATTCCTATTACGGCTGTGATAACCTAATTTGCAGAATCGACATATCCTTCACGGTAGAAAACGATAACTGCTGGTTTTGAATTCAAATGTCTACACATCCGTACCTCGTATGTCACTAAAATTCGAATTCTATCTTCTGTCCACTGAAGATCCGGAAGTGTTTCACTACTGTTTGTAGATCTGTCTACGTGAATCCATCAAAGATGTCAAATTAGGTCAGATGACACCGTCATTCGGTGCCCTCCCGGTGCGTCCAAATTTGATAGAAAGGTTGGTCCATTAGTGCCGCTTAAAGGGTTACGTCCGTGGATATCTAATCAAAAATAAGGGGTCAGGTCGGTTTACCGTTTGAAAGCAGACCGACAAATGAAAATGCGTTTTTTTTCTTCGGATTTCTCAGTAATTCTAGACGGTAAACAAGTAGTAAAGGACTGCAATGAGAATTTTCAGTGTAACGAAATTGAAGGTACGAAGGCATAGGTGAGGGAGGGTTTTTTTGCAAGCATTGCTCATTTTTATCGGATGTTCGTTGCCAAGCGACACTTTAAAAACAAGCTATGGAAGGAAGCGGTATTATAATTTGAATTGAATTTACAACTAATTATTAATTGTTCCCAATTCACTTTATTTATTTCAGCAGTTCATAACTAACCATTATTATCAGTTCATAATTTTGAAAATATTTCGTAACAGTAACGAATTGTCAATTCGGTAACGGTAATTTAAATATCATTATCAAAGGTCAATTATCACAAATCAAATCAGGTGTCAAAATACATAATTTGTTTCCATAGAAAAGACGTTGAGAGATAAGGAAATGCAATTACACCGCGAGCGAATGGTTAGGTGTAGTAAGGCACAAGTACAAGTGCCAAACAGTGGCTGTATGAGTAATCTGCTTGCAATGATTCGTATGCGCGGAAAATGTCCCAAAACAGGAAAAATAGCAGTTTTGTGTAGAACTCATGCAACGAACGTTTTTTCTCCCTAATTTTCCGCAAATTAATCATTTTTATCCAATTATAATAATAATTTATTTCTTCAAAAAAATTCCATGCGCCGTGAATCGAGGATACGACAAAGAATGTTTAGAATCAGAGTTTCTTTGAAAGACGATTTGCCATATTTAGAAAATTATTATCAGTTCCACTGCATCGCTCATTGATCAGTACTTTCTTGTCTCAACAATATCGAGCTTTTTGTACTTATGTACATATTTTTCTAATTTATGCATGATTTCTTATAATTCATGGTAAAAACTCAGAAAACTGTAAGATTCTATTCTTATTTGGTTAGAATATTCAATTAGATTCAGAGAGTACAAAACAAAGCACACGTATTTTATCATGTTATTGTTTGTTCTTTATTTCACATTGTCGTTTCTCCGTAGTTTTAAATGATTTAAAGACCTTCTCTTTTCACCTATTTTTTTTGTTACGTACATAGTCCATAACCAGTTAAAACCAATACCTTCCATTTGAGATGAAAAGTTAATAATTACATCTCCGGAGGACAAGCTTGAAAAAAATAACATCGCCATCGTACATGTATGTGAGATAACGACTACTTATGTATATATTTGTACTCTGATGATGTAATAGAATATTCTGAAGTTGAATTTGTAGACCCACTCATTAACTGAAACATTAATTAGTTTTACCTCTGAATTGCGAAAATGAGGATGATCTATACTTTCGTGTTCACTCTGGTGGTCATCTTTAATTCTATTGGTGATTATACAAATATATCTGTCATTTTTATTATATTGTATATAATACACGCATGAATGCAGACATTTCCCAGGCATATGAAGTGAACATAAAGCCCCCCTTTTCAGTTAATATTCATATGATTGCCATTTGTATATTCATGTCATCAAAAATTGTGACGTAATCTAGTGTGGCGGCCGAGCGAGGTGTCTGAGGAACGAGAAGGGACGAGACGAGACACACCTGCTGTCTCGATATTCCTTGTCTCGTTCTGTCTCGTCACATTTTTCTTCGTCTCTTGGCGTCGTCTCTCGTTCCACGCCTCGGATTTTCCGAGGAATGCGATAGATGTGCGCTAGCAGAGCGGACAACTCGCGGAAGCCTTTTTTTTTGCCAACTCTAGCGCGCTAATCCTAATGAACGTTCACTAATGAAGAGTCAAAGTCGAAATCTGATTACATATTATACTTGTTTGTCCATTACTGATTGATTTGACATCAGAGACGACAACACTACTGTCGGAATTTGTGCGCACGGCTCTTGTGAGCGCTACTAAAAATCACTGCTGACTTCGAAACACGATATTTCGGCGAGAAAAAGAGATAGGGCATTTTTTTATAAACGGTCAGGAAGTTTATGAAACTCCACGTCTTGTGGCGCCCAACAAATATTTGTCTGACCTTTTGAGAATAATACAGCACGTGAGAAGTTTAAAAACAAAATTCATGGTTTTCTCAAATTTTCTACCTCAGATACGATTGAACATCTCTAATCATGTCTCGGGTACCCATGAAGATTTTTAGAGTTTTCTTGGCTTAGAATAAAGATCAGAATTCAGGCTCGATGTCGTAGAATTTGCAGGTTTTTGCAAGAATTTCCGCAGGTCGTACTAAAAGTTGAAGTTAAGGTAGAAAATTTGAGAAAATCTTGAATTTTGTTTTTGAACTTCTCACGTGCTGTATTATTCTCAGAAGGTCGAAAAAATATTTTTTGTGTACCACTAGACGTGGAATTTCATAAGCTTTTTATTTTGAATGCCCTATCTTTATTTTCCACCGAAATATCGTCGTTCCATGTCAGCAGTGATTTTTAATAGCGCTCACAAGAGCCGTGCGCACAATTTCCGACGGTAGTGTATGTTTCGATTTTTTCGAAGATCTAACTTCACTCTATTAGTATTTGCTCTTTTCTTATTGGTAATTCATTTTTATAATACAACATAAATTATAATATTATAATACAACATAAATATAATATTAAATATAATAATACATAATATTAATAAATACAACATAAATATAATATTATAATACAACATAAATATAATACAACATAAATTTTTCAGACCTCTGATTTATAATTTGAAAATGCCATGTACGGATGTTCATAGTAATTAAAAAGACAAACAATTTATCTTAATGTTTTTTTTATGAAGCAAACATTACTGGAGTAATTGCATTTATAAGAATCCAAAAACAAAAGAAAATGAAAATTTTAGGTCAAAAAACGCACGATGTGAAAAACAGTCAAGAGAAGAGAAATGTTTCTTTTTGAATAACCGATAATATTGACATAAAAACTTCTTGAATTTCTCCAAAAATTCAACTTTTGATCCTATAAAAAACAATGAAAAATTCAAAATTCCATTTAGCGGTCAAACTATGCAATTTTATTTGGAATTTTATTTTATTTGGATGGAAGAAGAATGAACAAACAAGAAGTATGCATATGAACAAGATCCACAAATTTTTGATTGAACACTTATTTATAGGATGCGTAGTTTTTGTTTCAATTTCAGAAAATAAAATTTAAAATTAAAGAATTGAATTTCTGGACAAACGACAAAAGCTACGAACAAAATTAAAGGTCAAAAATTGCTCACACAATAAAGAGCTCTACAAAATTTTTCATCAATATTTTTTTTTTAAAGAAGCATTGTTTTTGCTTTAATCGTAGAAAATAGCATCACAAATAACAAAGTAAAATTTTTGGAAAAACCACACAATTAGGCGGCAAAAATTGAAAGACAAAAGTTGTTTAACCAAAAATGGTCTACAAATTTGTTATAAACATTCCTATAACAATTTTTCTAGAACCATTCAATGCTAGAATGAATACTTTTGGTTCAAATCGTGAAAAATAACATTAAAAATAAACAAATTATATTCACGGAAAAACGACAGAAGTAGCTTGTTTCAATAACAATGCATATCATGTATTGTTATAATACAAATTTATTGAAATGACACATTCTCCAGTGTAGTTCAGGATAAGATTAAATGCGAAATAAAAAATAAATATTGAAGTTATCTTAATGAATAAAATTTGTACTTTATCTTGCAATATCTGGATTAGTAAAACCAGGCTGAAGTAGAAAAATCAATATAATATAAATTTTGATATAATACTGTTGAGCCTAATGTAGCAAAAGTCACATTTTGGACAAAATCGAGCGCGCGGCACGAGATGCGTGAAGAGAATGTATTCATGTAAAATGAAGGAGCTTTAACAAAAGAGAATTCACAATCACCGGATTACACTCTTCGATCCTTCGACCATTACTTTAAAGTTTTTGCAAAAATATGGGAGAAGTATGGAAACCGGGCGCGCCTCACGAGGTAAATACATTATCGAGCGCGAAACGCGAGATAAATATATCATCAAGCGCGAAGCGATAGAACCAACAGTCGCTCAACAAAATTTCGACTCAGGCAAACCTCAAGGTGAACACGTCATGGGGGACCCAAAATGAAACTTTTCAGTGCTAAGACATTCCCAAATTATAAAATTGTTTACATTCATGAATACGCAAATATACAAACATGAATATACAAACGTACATACATGTATTTCGCAGTGGTGAGTTATAACATCAATTGTCTGCTGATCATATGCGTTTATATACGACTTATTACTGACTTATTTATTACTTATCATACATTCAAATTTCATCAAATTTGGGAAATATGTCGTAGTCAAAGTAATTCAAGTAGACACCCCCTTCAGATTTCCTTTAAATGTTTCGACAAATATATTCTATTCACCAAACAGAGACAGACATCGCAATATTTTTTTATTCCATTTTTAAATGTGAAAAATTAGATCAGTGTTAAATTATTTAGACTCCAAATGACTTCAAAATCATATATCGACTTTGAATATTAATTCAGCAAAGCTAATTAAAATAAGCGTGTTAGAGTGGCGAAACGATGCTCCTGCAAGCTGTCCGCTTCACTAGCGCACAGCTGTCGCATATTTCGAAAAAACCGAGGCGTGAGCGAGGAAGGTTGAGACGAGACGAGGAAGAATGTCACAGAAAAACAAGATCCCTTTCAACCAATAAAGATGCTGTTTTGGCGAGACTGTAGAACATAAATGAAATTCATTTTTTGATTTTTCACGAAACTATTGGTTTAACGAACATAGAGTTGAATCTGCAATCAAGGGAGAAAAATTTTTAACAAAGTAGTTGTATTTTTTCCACAGAATGGTTGAATTTTTAAAAAAACAAGAAGTCATTTGTAAATGAGATTTTATTTTTAAATACAATTCTTTGACACCATAATGATATCTAAACCAAATAGTAGTGTGAAAATCTAGAAGTGGCTAACTTGCATTAGTAATCGAGCTTATTTCCTTGTGAATTCAAACAAATTCAAAAGAATGTTATCAAGGTTATGAGAACTCCAGGTGATTTTTAACAAATTCAGAATGAGTTCCGAAAACGAAAACAAAACAATAAGTTGTGTTAAATTCAAACACAGTGCGCTTAAATCATTTTTAACCTGATATTTTTATGGCATAACTTTTCTTCACGGAATCCCTGCCTTATGATTTTGAAGTATTTTATACCGAAAAAGAAGATGGAGTATCAAGCTCCTTTCGCCATTCTTTCAACAAGACACATGAATTCCCTATTTCCTTTCGCAGAATTCAGTTCGCAGTCAAGCAGGGATTGTCCTGATACTCCCCGCCCGGTTCACTGTCGCTCTTTCCCTTCTCATCGTATACCTCAGGCTCCTGAGGAGCATCCTCTCCGTGCCAGGGACAGGTCACCTCCTGGTGGGGTTCCTTCTCCTAAAATACTTGGATACGCACTCCGACAACTTGGATACATTCGGCTTATTCCACGCACAAATTCGAATCTACGATTCGAATTTCGAAGATATGCTTTTCCTGCTAGTTATCCAATTAGATTGCGAACAGAAGAAAATACCTATGTTTCCGTGCCGAACCAAGAACATATTGTAGTATCGGAATCCAATGGTGACATTTTTGCAATATTGGAGTATAGCGGGATTCTTCATGGAATATATACGACACATCAATCTAAATCGAGAATCAAATTTAATATGATAAGCGGCGCAGTTCATAATTTGACCCCAGATGAAAAGCGAGATTGTCCAGTGGGCAAACGTAACCCAATCTTCCCCGAAAGTTTCATTAAAGCTTCAGCGAATAACAATTCACTACAGTCGGAATGGAATCTTGATAGCAAACGTAACACTGGTTATTCTCCTTCTGACAGACAACATTTACCTGCCCGGACTTCTCCTCAGGAGCCTCCTCATCATACCGACGCCAGATCGCCTTCTGGTTGGCCGCCTTCTCCTAAAGTACTTGGATATGAACTTGGACAACTTGGATATATTCGGCTGATTCCCCGCACAAATCAGAACCTACAATTCGAATTTCGAAGATATGTTTTCCCTGTCGGTTATCCAATTAGATTGCTAACAGACAAGAAAAACTATGGTCCCCTGCCAGCTCAACAAAATATTGTTTTATCACTATCCAGTGGTGACATTTTTGCAATATTAGAACCTAGCGGGATTCTTCGTGGAATATATTCAACAAATAACGCCCATTGGAGAATCAAAATGAATATGTTGAGCGGCGAAATGTATAATTTGACCCCAGACGAAATGCGATATTGTCCAGTAGGCAAACGATACCCAATCTTCCCCTGGAATTTTATTAAAGCTTCAGCAAGTGACGATTCACTACAGTCTGAATGGAGTCCTAATGGCGAACGTAAACCTGGATCTTCTTCTTCTTCTTCTTCTTCTTCTGACAGACAAAATTCACCTGACCGAACTTCCCTGGTCAGGTCGCCTCCTGGGTGGCCGCCTTCTCCAAAAGTACTTGGATATACACTTGGACAACTTGGATACATTGGGCTTATTCCACGCACAAATCAGAACCTACAATTTGAATTTCGTAGATATGTTTTTCCTGCTTGGTACCCAATCAGATTGCGAACAGAACAAGGTAGCTATATTCCCGTGCCAAACGAAGAACATATTGTATTATCAGCATTCAATGGTGATGTTTTTGCAATCTTAGAGTATAGCGGGCTTCTTCTTGGAATATATGCGAGAAATAGAGCTCATTCAAGAATCAAAATCAATATTATGAGCGGCGCAGTTGATAATTTGACCCCAGATGAATTCCGGAATTGTCCAGTAGGTAAAAATCATCCAATCTTCCCCCAAAATTTTATTAAAGCTTCTGAAAATTACGATTCACTACAGACCATTTGGAATCCTCATAGCGAACGTCACCTTGGTTCTTCTTCTCATGACAGACAACATTCACCTGAGCGGAATTCACCTCAGGAGCCTCCTCTTCGTTCTGGGTCATAGTCCTCTCCCATCAGGCCTCGTTCCGTTCAAGTACTCAGATGTGCAATAGAATGACTTTTGCTATGTTTGGCTTATTCTTTGCACAAATCAGAACCAACGATTTTGATTTCGAAGATATGCTTTTCCTGTCTATGAACCAAATCAAATGCGAATAGATCAGACGAACTATGTGCTTGGTCGCGAATAAAAATGAATATGATAAGCACTGTAGTTGATAATTCGACTCCAGATGAAACAAGGTATTGTCTAGTAGGCATAAATCATTCAGTCTTACCAAACAGATTTGTTGAAGCTTTTGCAAATTACGATTCACTACAGTTCGAAGGGAATTCTGAAGGCATCCTGAATCATGATGCGTCTTCTTCTGCCAGACAACATTTATCTGCCCAGACTTCTCCACAGTAGTCTCCTTTTCGTTCCAGGTCCAGTTTCTCCTCTGGACAGGACTCCTTCTCATGAAGTACTAGGATATGCACTTGGACAACTTGGATATATTCTGCTTACTCCTGAGCCAATTCAGAACCGGTAATTTGAGTTTCGAAGATGCTTTCTTCCCTCCGATAATGAAATTCGTTTCCTTGCAGGAAATGGTAAATTTATATCACGCTAAACCAAGAGTATATTGTGTTATCAACTTCCAATTGTGACGTTTTTGTAATACTGGAGTATACTTGGATTCTTTGTCAAATATATAAGACAGATAGAAATCACTTACGGATGACAATGAATATGATAACCGTTGATGTTGAGAATACGCATTCAGATGAAATGAGGGAATGCCATGTAGGTAGATACTACCCAATCTTTCCAAACCTTTTTACGAAAGTTGTTGCAAACTTCGATTCACTGCAGACTGTGTATCATTAATTCAATGAGAACATTGTAAAATAAAACATGATAATTCTTGTAACCTGAAGTTGGACCAATATTAAATTACAACATTAAAACATCATTTTATCTTTTTCTTCGAGTTCTAAGAAATGGGATAGGAAACAGATAGTAAAATTCCATAGTATTCGCGAGAATAAAAGCAATTTCATATTCGACTTATCCCAACTAACAGCTACCGCCATACTTCATCCGCCCAGGGGAAAGAAGGAGATGGCATGGATTAGATTTTTTGTTTTTTGAATGGGATTCAACTTGTCTGCTTAACACCTTCCCCTGGACCTTCGCATTCCGTTAGGAACTGCACTGGGACATATTCACTGTTTCTAATCTGGGTGCAGTGAGCTTATTCGCAAAATCGACACATCCTTGACGGTTATTTCACTTAAATTGGCGCAGTATAGGATTTAGTTAAGGGTATGAGCAATACATACATATGAAAGAAAGCATCGGCTTGTGTTTCGGTATTTTCACCGCCCTTATTTTTGGGTTACGATGGCCAAGATTTCAATCCCCACCATCGAATTATCACAGAATTTGATTTTGGAGAGAAAAAGGAAGATTCGAGCAGTGCACCAACCTGAAATTATTCTGGATGAAGATCATTTTTGAGTAATCATGGACTTCATTTAATTTCTTCGAATTGATCATATTGTCACTTTCTCGTTTCTTTTCCAGCTTTAGTTTTGACTCCTGTGCTCGCCTTGATTCACAAAATACTGTAAAGTTGACCTAATTTCTTGTAGATTCCTTTTCATGATTATACAATTTCTCCATATTGATGAAGGAAAATAAAATATATTTTTCATCTTTTAACTGGCTTCTTTGATATTTCCTTTGCATGAATTGGATTATTTGCGGCAATTTTTTTGATCACGTTCAACCAGACGATTAGGTCATGCGAGAAGGCGCAATAAGTTTCCAGGTGGTCTTTAGATGAAAATAAGGTGGGTACTCATGCGGTTCTTCCGAAAACTAATTCGAAGAATGAAACATATTTTTCATTTTCTAACTGGCTTACATCTTAAGTACCTTACGCTTGTCGGCATGTTTCATAAATTGCGAGCCGTCTTCACTTTCCAGGATAACATTATGATTATCGGTTAGTCCTTCCACCTTGTACGGACCATGGCTGCGCGAATCGAATTTCTGATCGCATACGTCCTGCACCACATATACTAGATCATTCACTTTCGCGACCAGCGGTCTAGCCGAATTTACTCTTGATGCAAACCAAGCGTATTTACATAAATTTATCGTTAAGTTCAGTTTTGTGATGTTCGGGAAATCCGCAACATCACAGTATTTCAAAAGATTTTCAATGTTAAATGAAATTTCATGAGATTCCAAGGCATTTTCCATTGATTTGAGAAATTTAATGGCCCATCGAAGATTTTGAAATATTTTATATTTTAAAACATTCCAGAGTATTTTCAAGATCTATAGAATGCTTGAAGCGATTGCGAAGGATTTGAAATATTTAGGAAAATTCAAGAAGAATTTTTTAGTGAATGTGTAAAGAGTAATTTTCACCGGATAACTTCGAACCTTGTGCTCGGAAAATGTCCCCAAATTAAAACTAGTAGTTTTGTATAGAATTCATGCTAAAAACGTTTTTTTTACATTTTCAAACATTTATTATTTATATTCAGCAAGTTAGAAGTTTTAAAATATTTTTTTCATTATTCGAAATTGTTTAAACGATTATTCCTGTTAGAGCAAAATATTTTGGTCGGCCCCTCGATAAAGGTTATCATTTCCTGGAATTACGCAATTAACTGATCTTATGAGCAATATTTGTTTGTTCAGGATATTTGGCAATTATGTAACCAATTTTAATTCAGTTCAATAATTGTCATATGCTCTGAATCGTGAAAATGTATAACTTTCTGGAATTATTGACGTTGACAATGAATTTTCCGAGTTGAAGTTTTCCTGAACAACAATTTGTCAATATTTGAAAAATTATTATTACTTGCTCCTTGTTCTAGAAATGATGGAGAGAATTCCAGTTTTTCCGAATCTCTTTCACTATGTCGATCACTAATCTGTATTTTCTTATCACAAAGGAATCGATCTGGAAAACAAGTATCCACAACGAATATAAGAATATCAGTTCTAGAATGACAAAATACTGAATATTTATCGACACACAAGGCATCACAGAATCGAGAAAATAGGAATTTTCAACACAATTGACAAAATACCATTTCAACAAAACAGTTAAAATTTTGAGTGGGTATTCAAAGTTTTAATCAAGAAGATTAGCTTCCTACCAAGAAAGAAGAATTTGCACAGAATATATAAATTAAGAACAAAATTGTTTAAACGTTATTTGAAAATGATTGATTATCAACCAAACACCTGGCTCTTTAATTGAAGGGCCATACTGCATACCCGAATTTTACAGGAGAAGTAAAAAACTGTCTAACTTTCACGGAAATAATTCTAAACAAATAAACGTAAGAACGGTTCGAGGTACTGCCAGGCTTAATCGAACTGTGAAACGAACATCTTGATAGAAGCAACCATCTTTGAGAAAACCTTTGTCAAAGGAACGGCGTGTGCCCAAAAACTTTGATTTTGATACAAAGGAAGTTGAATAACTTTTTTATTTTTGAATTTAGAAAAAAATCAAGGAAGCACCTTCGAGCTATTGTCTAGCTCTATTGAATCACGGAAAGAAAGCTTGAAAAAATAAATATGTGCAAGAAATCCGTTAGAAAATATCGGCACATCCCAAAAAACTAAAATGTTGACAACCGAAAAGTTGTGTAACTGTTTTATTCTGGAATTTAGGGGGAAAGAAAATTGGCTTCCGTTCTATTACTCAACTACATCAGACTGCGAAGAGAGTCTATTTATTTATTCTTCATGGCACATTGACTTTTCTCTATAGTATTAGATGATTCAAAGAACTTTTCTTTCGAAATATTTGTTGTTGTTGCATACACATTTTATAACCTATTAAAAGCAATAGCTTCCATTTGAGATGAAAATGTAATAATTATAATGAACATAATAAAAGATCGAAAGTGATGTGTGTTACTTCTCTCGAAAAGGAAATCTTGAAATTAATAACGTCGTCATCTTTCAGTTGAAACCAATATCTTTCATTTGAGATGAAAATTTAATAATTATATCTCCGAAGGACAAGCTTAGGAATAATAACATCGTCATCATACATATATGTAAGATAACGACTACTTACGTACATATTTGTGCTCTGTTGATGTAATAGAAAATTCTGTAGTTAAATTTGTGGACCCACTCATTAACTGAAGCAATAATCAGTTTTATCTCTACATTGCGAAAATGAGGATGGTTTATGCTTTCGTTTTCGCTCTGGCGGTCATCTCTAATTCTATTGGTGAATATACAAATATAATATAATAAAATAATATAATAATAATAATATAATATAATAATAAAATATAATACAAATAATTTTTATTATATTTTATATAATACACGCATGAATACGGACATTTCTCAGGCCTTTGGAGCGAACATAAAGCCCCCCTCTCCAGCTAATATTCTTATAATGGCCATTTGTATATTTATGTCGTCAAAAATTGTGACGTCATATAGTGTTACCGCCGCACAGTGAGACTTTTTACACAATTTTGTTGAAAATTCTGCTGGCTGCTAAATTCTTGACCGATTCTAATAATTTTCTGTAAATACTCGTAACGACTTATGACTTCATCTATCACTGCTACTTTTCGAGTCTTCTGCAAAAAACTAAACTAAAAAATATGAACTTGCCAAGGTAGCTGAACCACGAAATCTCGAAACTTTTGAAACCATTAAATTGGTAATATCTTTACACACAAACCTCAAATTCATAAACGCCAAACCCATGAACTTCAAACACACGAACCTGAAACCCCAAAACCCGTGAACCCACAAACCTCACACCCACAAACCTCAAACGCACAAATCTCAAATCACAAACACACAGAAATTATACCTCAAATCCACGAACCTCAAATCCACGAACCTCAAACCCGCGAACCTGAAACCCACAAACCTCAAACCCACAAACCTCAAGCCCCCAAACCCGTGAACCGACAATCCTGAAACCCAAAAACCTCGAACGCACAAACCTCAAATGCACAAACTTAAAATCCCCAAGCCCATAAACCTACAAACCTCAAACTCACAAATCCATAAGCATAAACACCAAACCCACAAGCCTCAAACCCATAAAAACTATACCTCAAACCTACAAAACTCAAAAGTCAGACCGACGAACCTCAAACCCACAAACCTCAAACCCTTACACCCGTAAACCCACAAACCTCGAATCCAAACACATAAAACCCCCAAGCCCATAAACCTGCACACCTCCCACTCACAAATCCATGAACCTGAAATCCCAAACTCACAAACCTCGTACTTACAAAGCTCAAACCCACAAACTTCAAACCAACAAACCTCAAACCCCCGAACCCACAAACCTCGAACCCACAAACCTCAACCCAACAAACCTTAGACTCCCAAACCCGTAAAGTCATGAACTTCAAACCTATGAACCTCAAACCCATGAACCTTAAACCCACAAACCTCAAACCCACAAAAATTGAACCTCAAACCCGTAACCCACAAACCTCAAACCCCATGTTCCTAAAACTCAACATATAAGTACATCATGCAGAATAGGCCACAAACACACCAACCTTGAGGGGTTAGGGTTCACGGTTTATAAGTTTGGGGCTTATGGGTTTTGGGTTCACGGGTTTGCAGTTTAATTGTTGTGGGTTTGAGGTTTGTGGGCTCACGGGTTTCGGGGCTTGAGGTTTGTTGTTTTGAGGTTTGTGGGCTTGTGAAGTTGTGGTTTTAGGTTCATGTGTTTAAGGTTTGTGGGTTTGGGATTTTAGGTTTATGGATTTGTCGGTTTGAGTTTTTTAGGTTCATGGGCTTGGGGGTTTTATGTTTGTGGATTTGAGGTTTGTGCGTTTCAGGTTTAATTTTGGTGGGTTTGAGGTTCGTGGGTTAGAGGTTTGTGGGTTTGAGGTATAGTTTTCGTGGGTTTGAGGTTTGTGGGTTTGGCGTTTGAGTGTTTACGGGTTGGGGGGTATGAGGTTCGTTGGTTTGAGGTTTGTGGGTTGGAGGTTTGTGGGTTTGTGTTTGTGGGCTTGTGGATTTGTGGTCTCAGGTTTATGTGTTTCAGGTTTGTGGGTTTGAAGTTTGTGTGTTTAAGGTTCGTGGGTTTAATGTTTTTGGGTTTGAGGTATAATTTTTGTGGGTTCGAGGTTTGCGGGCTTACAAATTTGAGAGTTTGAGGTTTGTGTGTAAAGATATTACCGATTTCATGGTTTTCAAAGTTTCAAAATTCGTGGTTCAGCTACCTTGGCAAGTTCATTTTTTTGTTGTTAGTTTTTTGCCGAAAGCTAAAAAAGTAGCAGTGATACATGAAACCATAATTCGTCAGAAGAATTTAAAAAAAAAAAATTATTAGAACCTGTCAAAAATTGACCAGTCAGCAGAATTTTGAACAAAATTTTATAAGAAAACTCATTGAGCGCCGAGCCAGAAATCCTGAAAAACGAGACGGGTCGAGACAAGACATACTTGCTGTCTCGATATTTCTTGTCTCGTTCGGCCTCGTCTCATTTTCCTTCGTATCGTGGCGTCTTTTCTCGTGCCACGCCTCAGATTTTCCGAAAATGCGATAGATGTACGCTAGCAGAGCGGACAGCTTGCGGGAGCCTTCTTTTGCCAACTCTAGCACGCTAATGCTAATGAACGTTCACTAATAAGTAGTCAAATTCGAAATCTCATTACCTATTATACTTGCTTGTCCAGTTCTGATTGATTTGATATTAGACACGACTATGTTACGATTCTTTCGAAGATTTACCTTCACTCTATTAGTATTTTGCTTTGTTCTTATTCATAATTTATTTGCCTAATTACAACAACAGAAGGTATGTAACTGAAATCTACCCGTGAAATCTTTTTCAAATATTTTGTAATCATTTGGAAATATTACAATATTTGAAATGTTTGTGAAATCCTCAAAATATTTGAGAATCTTGGTGAAATCCAGAAAGTCTTTCAGTGTATATAAAATCTATGTAAAATCTTAAAATTTCTGCAAATCTCCTAAAATTTTTGAATAATGATTGATATTTTGCGGTTGGGCGAAGCCGAAATGAAAGAAAATTATTCCTAATGTGTGTATGTGTGTATGTATGCATGTGTCTATGCATACATGTGTGTATTCATGCATGTGTGTATGGATGTAGATTTGTAGCCTGTCAGCACGATAACTTTCAAAATAATTGACTGATTGAATTGGCCTTTGGTTTAATCTTGAACTGTCATGAAATGAAGGCCAAGTTCGTTAGCCAACGATTTTAGATAAACATTCAAAAAGTGAGCGTGCGTCACGAGGTAAATACATTATCGAGCGCGAAACGCGAGATAAATATATCATCAAGCGGGAAGCGATAGAACCAACAGTCGCTCAACAAAATTTCGACTCAGCCAAACCTCAAGATATACACCTCATGAGGGATCCAAAAGGAAACTTTTCAGTGCTAAGACATTCCCAAATTATAAAATTGTTTGAATTCATGAATACGCGAATATACATACATGAATATACAAACGTACCTACATGTATTTCGTAGGGGGGAATTATAAGATCAATTGTGTGCTGATCATATGGGCGTATATAAGACTTATTACTGACTTATTTATTACTTGTTATAAATTCGAATTTCATCAAACTTGAAGAATATGTAGTCAGTACTTTGAAATATGACAAATTAGATCAGTGTTAAATACTTTAAACACCAAATGACTTAAAAATATACCAATCTTCTTACCTTTCTGTTTTATATAGTCTATTGTTATAATTGGAAAAATAAATTTGTAATAAAAACAAAATAACGTAGAAACAGAGTGAAATTGAATCTTTGAAAATACGTAACATAGTCGTATTTGATATCGCATGGATCAGTAATGGACAAAAAAGTATGATATGTAATCATATTTTGACTTTGAATATTCATCCAACAAGGCTAATTAGAATTAGCGCGTTAGAGTGGCAAAATAATGCTCCCGAAAGCTGTCCGCTTCACTGGCGCATATCTGTCGCATTCCTCGGAGAGAATGAGACATGAACGAGGAAGGATGAGACGGGACGAGGAAGAATGTGACGAGACAAACCAAGAAATAGGCCTGAGAGAAAGAAATTGAGCTGAGGAATGAACTAGGCGATAGCGAGCCAGACTCGGTATTCCTCATCTCGGACGGCATTACGACGTCATAGATATAAGGGTTATTTACATACCAACGAACTTGAAAAAACCGCTTAAATTCGGCTCCTATGGCTCTCACTGAAAACATACATGTCTCAATAAAGTCCCTCTTATTCCCCGTTGTGCATAATATACTACTAAGCTTACAACAGAGAAATTACTTTCTAACAATTCAATAACATTTTCAACAATATTGTTGAATTGTCAACCTACAAAGATGAATTTACTGGAGTATAGTTGAATTATCAAACTGAAAAGCTCAATTAAGTAGAACGATATCATTTTCAACCAATAAAGATGCTGTTTCGGCGAGACTGTAAAACATAAAGAAATTCATTTTTTGATTGTTCACGAAACTGTTGGTTTTACGAACAAAGAGTTGAATCTGCAATCAAGGGAGGACAATTTTGAACAAAATAGTTGTATTTTTTTCACAAAATGATTGCACTTTTAGGAAAAAAAAAAGTTATTTGCAAATAAGATTTTGTTTTTAAATACAATTGTTTGACACTATAATAATTTCTAAACCAAATGGTTCTGCGAATAACTAGAAGTGACTATCTTGCATTAATAATCGGACTTATTTCTTTGCGAATTTAAACAAATTCAAAAGAATTTTATCCAGGCTATGAGGACTCCAGGTGATTTTCAACGAATTCAGGATGAGTTCCGAAAACGGAAACAAAACGTTAAGTTGTGTTCAATAAAAACACAGTGAGCCTCAATCATTTTTAACCTGACATTTCCATGTCAAAACTTTTCTTCACAGAATCCTTGCCTTATGCTTTTGAAGTATTTTGTACCAAAAAAGAGAATGAAGTATCAAGCTCCTTTAGAATTTTTTTTAAGCAAGACACATGAATCCCCTATTTCTTTTCGCAGAATTGAGTTCGCAGACCAGCAGGGATTGCCCTGATACTCCCCGCCCAGTTCACTATCGCTCTTCTCCTTCTCATCGCATACCCCAGGCTCCTGAGGAGCATCCACTTCGTGCCAGGGACAGGTCGCCTCCTGGTAGGCCTCCCTCTACTAAAATACTTGGATACGCACTTGGAGAACTTGGATACATTCGGCTTATTCCCCGCACAAATTCAAATCTACGATTCGAATTTCGAAGATATGTTTTTCCTTCTGGTTATCCAATTAGATTGCGAACAGGAGAAAAGAACTATGTTTCCGTGCCAAACCAAGAACATATTGTAGTATCCTCATCCAATGGTGACATTTTTGCAATATTAGAGATGAGCGGAATTCTTCGCGGAATATATACGACACAGAGAGCTAAATCGAGACTTAAAGTGAATATGATAAGCGGCGCAGTAAATATTATGACCCCAGATGAAAGGCGAGATTGTCCAGTGGGCAAACTTAACCCGATCTTCCCCGAAAGTTTCATTAAAGCTTCAGCAAATAACGATTCACTAAAGTCTGAATGGAATATTAATAGCGAACGTAACCCTGGTTCTTCTTCTTCTGACAGACAATATTTACCTGACCGGACTTCTCCTCAGGAGCCTCCTCTTCATACTGAAGCCAGATCCCCTCCTGGCTGGCCGCCTTCTCCGAAAGTACTTGGATATGCACTTGGACAACTTGGATACATGCGGCTTATTCCCCGCACAAATCAGAACCTACAATTCGAATTTCGAAGATATGTTTTTCCTGTCGGTTATCCAATTAGATTGCTAATAGACAAGAAAAACTATAGTCCCCTGCCAGCCCGAGAAAATATTGTTTTATCAGTATCCAGTGGCGACATTTTTGCGATATTAGAACATAGCGGTGTTCTTCGTGGAATGTATTCAACAAATAGCGCTCATGCGAGAATCAAAGTAAATATGGTGAGCGGCGAAATGTATAATTTGACCCCAGACGAAATGCGTCATTGTCCAGTAGGTAATCGTCACCCAATATTCCCCTACAATTTTATTAAAGCTTCAGCAAATGACGATTCACTACAGTCTGAATGGAGTCCTAATGGCGAACGTAAACTTGGTTTTTCTTCTCCTTCTGACAGACAAAATTCATCTGATCGGACTTCTCCCATCAGGTCGCCTCCTGGGTGGCCGCCTTCTCCTGAAGTACTTGGGTATACACTTGGACAACTTGGGTACATTCGGCTTATTCCCCGCACAAATCAGAATCTGCGATTTGAATTTCGAAGATACGTTTTTTCTGCTGGTAAACCAATTAGGTTGCGAAAAGAAGAAAGGAGCTATATTCCTGTGCCAAACCAAGAACATATTGTATTATCAGCATCCAATGGTGACATTTTTGCAATATTAGAGTGTAGCGGGCTTCTTCGTGCAATATATATGACAAATAGAGCTCATTCGAGAATCAAAATTAATATTATGAGCGGCGCAATTGAAAATTTGACCCCAGATGAATTGCGGGATTGTCCAGTAGGCAAAAATCATCCAATCTTTCCCCACAGATTTATTAAAGCTTCAGAAAATTACGATTCACTCCGGACCATTTGGAACCCTCATAGCGAACGTCACCCTGGTTCTTCTCCTCATGACAGACAAAATTCACCTGAGCGGACTTCACCCCAGGAGCCTCCTCTCCGTTCTGGGTCCTAGTCCTCTCCCAGCAGGCCTCGTTCCGTTCAAGTACTTAGATGTGCTATAGAATGACTTTAACTATGCTCGGCTTATTCTTTGCACAAATTAGAACTAACGATTTTTATTTCGAAGATATGCTTTCCCTGTCTATAAACCAAATCAAATGCGAATAGGTCATACGAACTATTTACTTGGTCCAAACCAAGAATATATTGTATCGTCAACATCCAAAGGTGACGTGAATGCAATATTGGTTTATACTGGGACTCCTGTTGGAATATATAAGACCGGTGAAAACAGTTCGCGAATCAAAATAAATATGATAAGCGCCGTAGTTGATATTTTGACTCCAACTGAAACACGGTATTGTCCAGTAGACAAAAATCATCCAATCTTCCCGAACAGTTTTGTTGAAGCTTTTGCAAATTATGATTCACTACAGTTCGAATGGAATTCCAAAGGTGAACATAATCCTCGTTCTTCTTCTTATGCCCGACAACATTCAACTGCCCGGACTTCTCCACAGTAGCTTCCTCTTTATACCAGGTCCAGGTATCCCCGGGGCAGGCCTTCTCCTCATAAAGTACTAGGTTTTGAACTTGGCCAACTTGGATATATTCGATTTATTTCTGGGACAAATCAGAACTGGCAATTCCAGTTCCGCAGATACTCTTTTCACCGCTGAAGAAAAAATTCGAGATTGCTTTTAGCAAATGGTAACTTTGTACCCACGCCAAACCAAGAATATATTGTCTTATCAACATCCGATTGTGACGTTTTTGCGATACTGAAGTATACTGGCATTCTTCGTGTAATATAATTACAAGACGGATAGAAATAATTCAAGAATAAAAATAATTATGATAAGCGGTGATGTCGAGAATATGACATCAGATAAAGTGAGCGAATCTCATATAGGCAGATGTTACCCAATCTTTTGACAACTTTTCGTAAAAGTTGTTGCAAATTGCTTAATTCAATACGAAAATTTTGAAATGAAACATGATAATCTTGGTAGCCTGAAGTTGGATTATAATTGAATTAAAACATTAAAACACAATTGTATTTTTTTTCTTCGAGTTCTCATCTGAATCATCGTTTTGTAGAATTTAATGTCAATGCGAACAACGAAGTTTTACGTACGATATCATAATTTACAATATTAAAAACATGTGGAAGAGCTCTAATTGATTTTAATAATTTGTTCACTTGTGTGAGATCGTGATTACCATCCTATTAATTCAAGATGTTTTCTTTTCTGGCTGCCCTATTACCATTGGGTATCGATGATCTCCACTCGTTTTAAATTCAGATGGCTCCATGTCTGTACGCCGTTATGTCACTCGAATTCGCGCACTGTAGGATATATTTAAGGATATGAGCAATAAATACATATGGAAGAAAGCATCGGTATGTGTTTCGGTATTTTCACCGCCCTTATTTTTGGGTTACGATGGCTAAGATTTTAATCCCCACCATCAAATCATTTCAGAATAAATGATTCTGTATTTCTTGAGTAGAGAATTTGGATTATTTGCGGCAATTTTTTTTAATCTCGTTCAATCAGACGATTAGGTCTTATGAGTAGGCGCAATAAGTTTCCAGGTGGTCTACAGATGAAAAGAAGGTGGGTAGCCAAGCGGTTCTTCCGAAAACTAATTCGAAGCTACTAGACTCCGTCACTTCATGAACCGATGTGTTGTACATGAACATGGTGAATGGGATCAGTCTGTACTAGTCGCCATTATCGTTCGCGTCATGTTCTATATAATCTGTTACAACTATGTGGCTTCTCTCCAGGGATCCATTCATTTGAGGACGATACCTGGATGTTGTAAATTGTGATAAGAGGAGAGGTGAGTAGCAACGGAATGGGTACCGCCATGCAATACTTGCTGAAGTTGTCCTGCTCTCATGAGATTATTCTTCAGATATCTACGAAAATTTCGTATGTAGTTATTCATTTGGTCTTGCAGGCCGGGCAATGTAAATCGTTGAAATATGGGCCTTTACTTTTCTAGCATGCCCTTCTGTCTTCACACTAGTTATGGATGACCAGGACTTCTCCCTTCTGAGGTCGGCTTTCACAGAGGTCTTGTAGATCAATACTTTCGGTAGCCATCAGGAGCTTTGCAATCAAATTCCTATTTTCGTAGCCCTCAAAAGTAAAATGAGCGCAACTGTCGCGGCGATATGACGATGTCTCTTCTCATTGCCGGCTTACGCTAGAACATTCAGTTTGATATAAGCAGATTTCTGAGGATCCTTATTTTTCGTTCTGGGGTTTAGGTGGGTCTATATGGGGTACCTCAAGGTTTAGTTTTGAAACCGGTGGAAGCAATTTTGATACAGGGTCCTTCATCTGATGAGAATTAATTTCTTCAGGAACGCCCGTAAAACACACGCTATATTATCGTTGAGTTGCGACGATCTTGATACAGCCCAGGTCTAAATAGGCCTCTAGTTGGATTAGTTTATTTTAGTCGTCGGCCTCCTGCAGTGATGTCTGATGTTCTGCGAAACCCTTTAAGAAGCTGCTCATTCTAAGCGTGGATTCGTCATCATCAAATTCTTCACAGAGATCTTGCTTCTTCAATTCTTCCTAAAGTTTTTCATCATTTACACCTTCAGAAAAATAAGTAAAAGGAATTTGAATAACGAAATCATTACCTCTGTTAACGCAGAACCAGGATTGCTGCTCCGCAAGTGCTTTGTTAAACTCTTCACTGATTTTTCTGAATCCTTCAGATTAAATGCATGATTCTCCTCAACATCGCTGTCCTCGCTGACCACCTGAGGTTGGCTGATGTCCACTATGACTTGTTGCGGAGGTCTAGAGTTTTTATGATGAAAACTTCAAGTTTCTGTCTGGACAGTGCTGGTTCTGTGTACGGAATCTTGCTTTGTTTTATCTTTTGCCAGTTCATCCGCTTCTTTATTTCCTTCTATCCGTTGGTGGCTAGAAACATAGGAACATGTCATCTGTAAGGGTGCTAAAGCCGATTTCAGTTCTACGAATTCGTCTTTCTTGTCACCGGGCAT
The DNA here is from genome assembly GCA_932178445.1 of Andricus quercusramuli. Taxonomy (NCBI): domain Eukaryota; kingdom Metazoa; phylum Arthropoda; class Insecta; order Hymenoptera; family Cynipidae; genus Andricus; species Andricus quercusramuli. The sequence goes on along the minus strand of CAKNXH010002035.1, from coordinate 764,122 downwards.
TCGTGTCACAGTTTTGGAGCCATTCTCTTCCCGTTTAGGCATCTAGACGATTGCGCAGTCGATCCGGAACTTGAAATTTGTAGTAATTTGAAGCTGCTGGATTCCTGCGCCTGTGGCCCTCGGAACGGATACCATGTCCGCTTCGATTTTTGTCGCGTTGATTGTTTGGCGTCCTGTAACTGTTTGTGAGACGTTTGGGGGATGGTTTTTGCTAAACCATAGATCAATTTCAGCTCGGGAGTTGCCTTTCGAATCAGTAACCCTTGCTGACTGTATTTTCAGTTATTATCATTCGGTGTTGAACTAAGTGGGTTACAGTGGGTTTCGCGACATTCAAATAGAATATAACCGGAAATTCGTTCGTCCATTGGGTAAACTATTCTTTCTCTTCATCATTTGAATAAGAGAGGTACACACTGTGACACACGCACTTCGCGCGGGTTTGCTTCTTCTTGCCTAAATCTCCATTCGATTCCGTTAGCTCTGAATTGAAAGATTCTTCCCCTTGAATATAATAGTCTTCCTATCAAGAAGTAATTCGTCACCCATTTGCAGATTTTTTTTGATGCACAATTTACGTTGGTTTATCTTTTTCTGTATCTTGTACGGTTTAACTGAAAAATCGAATTTTTCATTATTTTTCTTCTTGATTACTGCAGATATCCGTACACAAACTTTTCAAATTAAAAAAAAATGGCCTCAAAAATTTTGTAAATGCTTCAACTTTTTGAATTCTTATCCAAAATGTCTGGCTGGCGAACCCGACCTTCAGTTGAAGATAGTACAGTTGTATATATACAGATGGGAAATGCAATGTGGCAAGAGATTTGGGGTTGAACATTTTCAAACTAAACCCTGAAGGATGAAACAATTTTCAATTTTTTGACTATGAAATCTATAATAATCACACGGCCTTTTTAGGATGGCATGAAAATACTTCTACCGTAGTTTTAGCTAACATAAAATTAAGCTAGATTTTATTATTCAAAGATCAAAAGTTGCCATTTACGTTTCACGAAAACTCTGAAAATTATCCACCTTCCTCTCAGTATTTGACTTGGTTAATGTATAATTAGACAGTCCATGTGTCAAAGACTCCGGTTAAGATCTACATTTTTTTAATGTATACACGAAAATCAGTTTTTATTTTATTATTTATTGCGATTTTTCTTGTACAATTATTTTGTTAAATAATATTAATGTGATACCTGTTCAGATGGTAAAAAATTGTAAGCCTGAAGAACACTAAGAATCTATAAAAAAATTCTTGGTCATTTGCCGGTTTTTTGTTCTGGTCCAAAAAATATTAACCAGTAAATTCTCTACAGCTGAATTAGAAAAATTCAATCAATTACTCATTTTTAACTTTAACTCAAGAATTTAAAAAGCTTCAGTATAAACATGACGCAGCCAGAAGGTAATATTGTAAAACTTGTAAACAGGCTACGTCACTTTAAAGTGAAAAAAGATAAGAATATTTGCACACTTAGTGTACTTCACTAATTTCGCCTGATTTCGCCTGATTTCGGATAATTGAAAATAGAAATTAAAACATTTGAGATTTGTCAATTTCAGTCAAAATGGTAATTCATGACTCATAACAAAGAAGCATTATCTGACTTGATTAATTTTGATAATGCCAGATTCTGAATAATACAATGTTTTAAAAGCACATATTCGAAATTGTAAAAATTTCAAAGAAGTAGCCATCAAAATAAAATGAGTTAGAACTTAATGCCTGAAGAATTATTGAATCTCGAAACCAAAATGACTTTCATTGAAATTTCGTTTCGTCGCCTATTAATTCTTTAATGAAGTGGTTCAAATATTCTCGCTGGCCTTTTCACTGTGAAAAATGTTGGGACTAATTTCCTTTTGTGGTGGGTTTGCCTGGAATAAAGTATGACGAACGGTTAAACGGGTGGACGGATCCACAATGGAACAATACTATAATTATAAAAAATGTAACTTCGAAGCATGGAAAATTAAAATTCCTTCAACATATGATGTTCTCAGTATTAAAAATCATATAATTTGTAAATAATTGTGAATAGTTCGAATTGCGATATTAAAACTTGAAAGACTTCCAAACATTCAAATTCGAATTCTAGAGTAAACATAAAAATGATGAACAGTTAGATTTAAGTGGTTCAGAAATACACATTATTGTATCAACTTATTTCTTGATACATAGGAGATGATTCATGTCTAATAGACTCATGTTTTCAGCAAATGATTATTTCAAAACCTACAACATAAATATAGAATTATTCTCTTAGGAATTCTCTCACGGTAAAAAATGATTCAATTTCAAATAGTTATTATTTTAAAATATTCAGTTAAAATGTCTTACATTTCGGGGAAGTTACATTCAAAAACGCTTTAACATAAGATTATCATTGCATTAGGAATATGAATTTTTTATTGAAAAATGTACGCAGTAGAAATAATTTTTCATGAAGAATGTGAAGGATAAATTCAATGTAGGTTATTTCTCCGCGGGGAGGGGGGGGCTTTACTGATAATATCACTTCGTTTTAGATGCGACGAAATTTAAAAACATATGTGAAACCAAATTCGCAACACAATGATGTGCATAATAAACTTTGAGAAAACAAGATAGGAGAGATAATAATCTTGGCTCACATAAAATCGTTTTTTTCCAACAGCAAAGTTTCTCTTCATTCATCAGACTGATAGACCTTGAAGCGAATCAAGACAGAATTACGAGTTTCAATTTCAAATTTATTAATAATTTTTCTTAATATGATTTTAGAATACGCATGATTTCAAAATGATCAAAAGCATTTCAAAAAATTTGAAATATTTGAGGAAATGCAAGGGGATTATAAGGAAATTCAAATTAATTTCAGTAATTGGATAGGATTTCAAAGAATTTGGAACAATAATTATGAGGATGAAAGGAAACTCAGATCGTAAACTTTAAGTGATGTTGCGATTTTCATAGATTGAACTATTTTGCTTATCGGTTTGAACAGAACATTTTGGTCAGTCAATCGATGAAATTTATCATTTTGTGGAATTACACGATTAATGAATGTTATAAGCAATATTTGTTCGTTCAAGATGTTTGGCAATTATGTAAACAATTTGAATTCATCAAAAAAATTTGTATACGCTCCATATCCAGAAAATGTATAATTTACTAGGATTATTGACGTTAAAAATGAATGTTCCAAGTTGAAATTCTTCTGGTAGACAATTTGTCAGTAGTTAAAAAATTATTATTACTTGCTCCTTGTTCTAGAAATTTTGGAGAGAATTCCAGTTTTTTCGAATCTCTTCCTCTATGTCGATCACTAGTCTGTACTTTCTTATCAAAATTGAATCGATCCGGAAAACAACTATTCCCAACGAATATAAGAACATCATATCTGTAATGAAGAAATACTAATAGTTAGCAGCACACAAGGTGTCAGAGATTCGAAAAAACTAGAATTTTCCACACAATTGACAAAATGAAATTTAAGTCGATTTTTTAAAAATAACTCGTGAAGTTACTCGATCCAACCCCGGTACCTTTTCTCAAAGATTTTCCCTTTCCAATATGTTTACATACTGCGCACTGTTTTCTTTAGAAAAATTATTTTTTCATTTTTGAACAGTATTTTGAATAAAAATAAGTCTCTAGTCCTCTTATCTCAAAAGTGAATTAGGGTACGCATCTTTCCAGATCTTATGTATGACAGAAGGTTATTTTCCTTTGCGCACACTCATTACGTGTATGATTTTCATCAATTTAAGGCAAGAAGCCTTTAAACTTTAATTCATTATTCTCTTTTGGTTAGAATATTTGATTTGATTTGGAAAGTGCAAAATGCAGGACACGTACTTTTATTCTCTTGGAAAGACAGTCTTGAAATTAATAACGACGTCATCTCACATATAGGTGAGATAACGACTACATACGTATATATTCGAACTCTGATGATGCAATAGAATATTCTTTCGTTAACTTTATTAACCCAATCATTCACTGAAGCATTTATCAGTTTTCACTCCACTACGCGAAAATGAGGATGGTCTGTACTTTCGTTTTCACTCTGACGGTCATCTTCAGTGCTATTGGTGAATATACTAATATAATATCTCTATCATTTTTATTATATTTTATATAATTCATATAAATATGTAAAAATGCATATGGCCAACGGCCATACCATGCTGAAAAAACCAGTTCTCGTTAGATCACTGAAGTTAAGCAGTGTTGGGCACGGTTAGTACTTGAATGGGTGACCGTTCGTAAATACTGCGTGCTGTTGGCGTCGTGGGTGTGGTGAGCCCACACTTGTAGTTCTTTATGAGAAGAAACTATCCACCTAGAAACACTACCCGAATCGGGTAGTGACACGCCTACCCCGAAAGGGAAATGGCTTAATGGTATACATACATACATACATACATACATGCACGAATGCGGTCATTTCTCAGGCCTGTGAAGAGGACTCAAAGCCCCCCTTCTGAGCTTATGATAATATGATGGCCAATTGTATATTTATGTCGTCAAAAATGATGACGTCAAAGACATATATTGGCCATGAATCTGAATTGGAGAATTTAGGTTCGAAAAACAACAACTTCTTCCAGTCCTGACACCAGCCTCATTTTCTGGGAGAATCTTTACCTCATTAACCCACGCCTATGGCGCATGACTCCACATTCTTTATCATTCCAAGGTTTTGCTCCCTGGAGCACGACATTTAGGCTTTATAAGTGAATCTAACTCGTCAGCGACAGTTGAAGTACGCAAAGTTCTTAGAAATAGATATTTCGTGCATAGAGACAAATTTATGGTTAGCATTCTAAATTATTTTATTGTATAGAAATGAGTATTTACACTTGCGCCCATCTGCATGGAATAAGTCACATCAACCCGAATCGAATTTTGCATAAATTCAAAAAATGGAAACAAAACAATGAGTTGTGTTAAATTGGAACACAGTCAGCCTCAATCGTTTTCAACTTGAAAGTTCTGTGGCATAACTTTTCTTTGCAGAATCCTTCTCTTATGATTTTAAAGTATTTTATACCAAAACCGAAAATAAATTTTGAAGCTCTTTTTGAATTGTGATCAACAAGAAACATGATTCCTTTCCTTATTTCTTTCCGCAGAATTGAGTTCGCAGTCAAGCAGAGATTGCTCTGACACTCCCCGCCCGGATCACTGTCTTTCTTTTCCTTCCCGTCGCATACCTGAAGCTCCTGAAGAGCATCCTCTTCGTGCGAGGGAAACTTCGCCTCCTGACAGGGCTACTTTTTCTGAAGTACATGGACATGCACTTCAACAACTTGGATACATCCGGCTTATTTCCCAGAGAAATCAGAATCTACGATTCGAATTCCGAAGATACGTTTTTCCTGCCGGTTATCCAATTAGATTGAAAACAGAAGGAATTAGATATAGTCCTGTACCAGCCCAAGAATATATTGTTTTGTCAGTATCCAATGGTGACATTTTTGCAATATTAGAGCATAGCGGTGTTCTTCGTGGAATATATTCAACAAATAGATCTCATGCAAGAATCAAAATGAATATGATAAGCGGCGCAGTTGATAATATGACCCCAGATGAAATGCGATCTTGTCCAGTGGGCAAGCGTAACCCAATCTTTCCCTCCAATTTTATTAAAGATCTAGCAAATGACGATTCACTACAGTCTGAATGGAATCCTAATAGGGAACGTAACCCTGGTTCTTCTAATTGTGATAGACAACATTTACCAGACCGGACTTCTACTCAGGAGCTTCCTCTTCATGCTGAAGCCAGGTCGCCTCCTGGGTGGCCGCATTCTCCTACAGTACTTGGATATGCACTTGGACAACTTGGATACATTCGGCTTATTCCCCGCACAAATCAGAACCTACAATTCGAATTTCGGAGATACGTTTTTCCTGGTGGTAAACCAATTAGGTTGCGAGAAGGAGTGAGCTATATTCCCTTGGCAAAACAAGAACATATTGTAGTATCAGCATCCAATGGTGACATCTTTGCAATATTATCGTATAGCGGGATTCTTCGTGGTATATTTAGGACACAAAAAGCTCATCCCAGAATCAAAATTAATATGATAAGCGGTGTAGTTGATAATTTGACCCCAGGTGAATTGCGTGATTGTCCAATAGGTAAAAATCATCCAATCTTCCCCCAAAGTTTCATCAAAACTTTAACAAATTGCGATTCACTACAGCCCGAATGAAATTCCAAAGGCAAACGTAATCCTGGTTCTTCTCCTTATTCCAGAAAACATTTTCCTTCCCGGATTTCTCCACAGTAGCCTCGTCTTCGTATCAGTTTCAAGTCTCCTCCAGGCAGCCTTTTTTCCCATGAATTACTAGGATTTGCACTTGGGCAACTTGGATATAGTTGGCCAAGAATATATTGTGTTATCAACATCCAATTGCGGCTTTTTATCAATACTGGACTATACTGGGATTCTTCGTGGAACATGATTATAAGACAGATAGTCACTAGAGAATGAGAATAAATATGATAAGCGGTGATGTTCAGAATATGACATCAGATAAAATACGGGAATGTCATGTAGGCAGATATTATCTAACCTTTCGACAACTTTTCATGAATGTTGTTACGAATTGCGATTCACTGCAGAATGTGTATCATTAATTCAATAAAAAATTGTGAAATAAAATATAATAATGCTTGTAACCTGAAGTCGAATCAAAATTAAATTGAAACACTGAAACATCCTTGTCTATTTTTCTTCGAGTTTTCATTTGAATTGTTATTTTTCAACATTTTATGTCAATGACAATAACGATTTATTGCGTACGAGAATATAATTTTCGACTTTGAAACTTTGTGAAAGAGCTCAAATTAATTTCAATAATACGTTCAATTTTGTGGCAACACGGTGACCATACTAATAATCCAAGATGTCTCTTTTTTGGCTGCCCTATAACCACTGAATAACGATGATGAAAAGAGGTTCCTTTTCAATGACTGATGCAATACTGATACTTGTGCAGCGACAATAACATCGTTCGAAAATTCTTAAAGTTGAAAAAAAATTTGGGAACATCTAAATTCAAATCAATTGAACATAAAACAAGTTTGCTTCTTTTAAAAGAAAGAATGAAACAAACACAATTTTTTTTCCATACAACCTCAAAAAAACTGTTAAAACTTCACCTTTTCCTACCAAACACTCTCAGGTTTGACACTTGGTTTACATTGGAACCCATATCATTTGACCAATCACAACGGATTATAGATTTTTACATTAAAAAACAAAAAATAACATTTGACAAATTACTTCCAGTAATGCACGCACCATTAGCTAACACAGTAAAAACATATCTAGCCATCATCTCAGCAATGAAATGATTCTAGCCTCATCAAAAGGACAGAATTTTTCAGTAGCTGCCTCCGAAATCCCGAAAGAAGAAATTATCAGTAACTTGGAATCCGAAATATATACCTTCCACCCGGAAAAGCAAATGAAATATGGCGTAGGGCGGCCAGCATTTTATGCGAAGCTCAACTTTCCTCCTCAAACTAAAAAAAAAAAACAAGAAAAAATAGCAATTAAAGAACTCATTCAGAATGGAGACCTCATGATATTACCCGCAGATAAAGGCAACAAACCAGTAATATTGAATGAAGAAGACTACAACAACAAAATCATGGACCTTCCAACTGACGATACATATAAAAAACTTTAAATAGACCCCACAAAAACAACAATCAGAAAAACAAAAACCCTTCCAAAAGACTCAAAACCTAGCATGCTTTCTCGCCAAAAAACTGAGTTCTTTCACAGAAAACTCTATCACACACGTCCAAAACTCTTTTGGATTCATCAGAACGATACAAGAGATTGGCATTCAACCCCAATACATCCTGGTAAGTTCCAACGTAGTTTCTCTCTTTACGAAAGTACAAATCTCTGATACAATCGATTTTATTAAATCCTTTGAAAACTTCCCCTCTAACTTCACACCTTTGATAGAACACTGTCTCACTAATACCTACTTTTATTTCAATAACCAATTCTACGAACAAACTTCAGGAGCAGCAATGAGATCTCGAATCTCACGTGTAATAGTCAACATTTTTATGAAAAATCTAGAAACTAAAATCTTGGACAAATTCAAGCTTAAAGCGGAATTTTGATGCCGTCACGTTGACGTCACTTTTGTTATCTGAAGATATGGACTAGATAAACTACACAAGTTCTTCGATTTCATGCATCCATTATACCCTAATATCCAGTTCACCATGGAAATTGAACAAAACGGAAAATTACCTTTCTTGGACGTACTAGTTTACCAAAGATCTGATAACACATTAGGACATAAAGTTTACAGTAAACCTACCCATACAAACAGATACCTACATGCCTCCCCTCACCACTACCTATCTTGAAAACCACCGGTCATCAACTCTCTTGTATACAGAGCTGTCTCCATAACAGATGAAGATAACTTTTTGAAGGAACTACGAAATGTTAAACAAATCGTAATACAAAACGATTCCACAAACAAATAAATTAATAAAGCAATAAGCAAACACACTCGAAAAAACAAGTCAACACAACCAACTAAAGAAAGAGGTAGAAAAACGACCACCATTCTACCTTACACTCAAGGTATTACAGAACAAACAGGAAGAATTCTCAACAAGCACAACATCCAAAACATATTTAAAACACCTGTTAAAATAGGACAACTTCTGAACAACCCCAAAGATAGAACAACACTTCCTAGTGATACGGAAATATATAAAATCTCTTGTTCTTGTAGCAAAGTCTATATTTGAGAAACCAGGAGAGCGGTGAGCCAATGCGTGAAGGAACATGAGAGTAAAGTCAGGCTAAGACGTTGATCGCAATCAGCACTAGCTGAGCATCATATCGAAACAGGACATAGCATTTTATTTGACAGAAGGATCGTCATCGCAAAGAAATAGGATAATTTTCCATGAAAATATAGAGAAACAAGCAAAATCTTGAAACACCCTGACAACATCAATAGGGATAATGGTTAATCATACCCATCCGATTTGGCTTTCCGTCCTCCTCGGTTTTTTAATAAAGACTTGATTGGCCAATCAAGTTCGACCAGTCCCCACCATGGGGCGCTCTGGCCTATCACAGGCATCGTAGAGAATATCAGGTCAGCCCTGAAGTAGTGAACTGCAATTTTGACGAAACGTCGGAAATATTCATAGAAAATTCGTTTCGTTTTTTGTTAAAATTGAAATCTTAAACTCAAACTTTAACGATTGCAATTCGGTTGTGAAATTAGCTTTGCTAGTTGAAAATATCACTATTTCATAGAAGATTCATGTATTTAGTTGAAAACTTGTCTTCTGACACAAAATTATTCTTCTTGTTTGAAAATTCTTCTTTGTAGTCTAAAAATTCAACAATTCGGTAAAAAATGTAATAATTTTATTGAAAGTCTAGTTATTTTGTTTGAAATTCAACTACATATAATTATTCAAACTATTCAGAATGCAGGCTCAAATTGTTAATTTTATAGTTGACAAGGCTTTAGTACAGTTAAAGATCGATTCATTAACGTGGAGTCAAGATAAGAATGAATAGTTGTTGCTATCCGTGGGTCGTATTTTTTGTATAAAATGGCCAGTAGCTCTCTTGGGGTACGTTTTCGAAAATCTCTTTGTGCAAGCTGGTCCACTTTTTGGTAATCACCCTCATCTGGTAATAAAAAAGTACTACAACCAATCAAATGAAAAAAAAATTAGCCAACCTACTTTACTTCTCACTGAAGAATTTCAGTTTGAATTCTATGTTGAAAAATGTGATAAACCTTCAATTTAAAAAAAATGGGTGAATGTAAAGGATCGGTTGACAACTTGAACTGATTAGAAGATTTATCCTGATCCCTTAAATATTCAAATGATATCAAACTTATTCATTAATGTCGTGAATTGATTATTTGTTGAAAATTCATACTTTCGGGTTGAAGATTCAACTGTTTTGTAGAAACTTTCGTCTTTTTGTATTGAAAATTCAACACTTACGTAGAAAATTGAACTACTTTTTCGAAAACTAACTTTGTGAAGGAAAATTAATATTTTTGATTGGAAATTCAACAACTTTGGTAGACAATCAACTAGTCTGGTTCCAAATTAAATTACTTACGTGCGAATTGACTTATTTTTTTTTAAATTAGTTTTTAATGGCAATGATTCTTATTTTTTAAATCGAAAAATTCCTTCTATAGTTCAAAAATGTTCCTCTCTAAGATGAAAATTCAACTATTTGATAGAAAATTGATCAATTTTTTGAAAATTCATCTATTTATTTAGAAAATTAATTTTATTTGTTGAAAATTTGATTTATTCCGTGATTTGGAAGAACACCGGTTAACTGCATTTCGGATAAGTTCCTTGAGCCGTCTACCGTTAGCTGCCTTCAGATGACTTATCAAAATTGCAGCTAACGGTGTTCTTCCGAATCACGGAAGAATTACTCAAACTATTCACAATGCAGGTTTAAATTGGTAATTTCATACTTGAAAAAACTATAGTATAGTTGAGAATACTCGAAAATACCCCTCCTGGAAAACCTGGAAAAACTGGAATTCTCAGGGAATTTTTATATACCGGGAAAAAGCTGGCAGAAAATTGTTGCGCAAGGATGGCTCATTTTTTTTGCAATATAAAATTGAATAGAAATGGTGTTTAATTTGTATAAGTTTGTATGTCGTTTGAAATTAATTGTTTGACTGAAAAATTCAACTATTTTATTTTTGGTTGTAGAGTGATCATTTTTAGTCAAAACTTCAGGTATTTTGTCATAAATTCAACAGTTTGTTTACAATATTTTATCTCTCTCGACAGAAAATTATTTCATAGTTAAATATACCACTTATGTTTGATAACAGAAGGCAATTATGCGAGAATTTCAGCTTTACCAAAGCAATTAGAACTTGATTGTGATACACGCAGATAGACTACGTCACCTCCAGTGAGGTTTTTCTTCAAGTTATTTTTCCTCAAATGACGACATTGAATTTATTCATGCCCTAAACCTATTTTACCTCGCTTTATTCACGCCTCGTGTCTACATTCACCAAACATATTTGTTTAATTTTTAACGAATTTTAATTATCAGCAGATCATTTTATTCCGTCATTTATTCTTCAAATTTTGTTCGCCATGTTCTTATTTCATATTAACAAGGAAATTCCAAATAAATTGAATTAAATTTTAATTTTTTGAAGGAATATTCAAGAAGAACTTTACTACTTCTTTAATGAAGAAATTGCCATAAAAATGTTTTAGATAGCAAAGAATCGCAGATAATAAAACATTCCGTTTTTAATTAAAATGAAATGAAAATTTTGTCTTTTATCTTACATGAAAGGAAAAACTTTGAATATGTTTATAGGCTCTCAAACAGAAAATTACTTCTATGAAAAAATTTACTGCCGAACATTTGTTGCTGCACCTCACAGTTTTGCTGCAAAATGAAATTTTTATTTGTAATCATTTTGATCATAGTCACTTTTTCGACGGTCACAAAACATCATCGTTATATTCGTAAAAGACATAGATGCAGAAAAGTTTGCATTTTGGGCAAAATAGAGTGCGACGCACGAGAAACGTGATAAGAATGTTTTCGTTAAAGCCCAAGGAGCTCTAACAAAAGAGAATTGACAATCAGAAAATTAAAGATGTGGGTGCTCTGACGCTTAATTTGAGAAGGTCCGTGCATAAATGTGGGGAAGCAAAAATACCGAGCCCGTAGCGCGAGGTAAATGCATTATCGAGCGCGAAGCGTGAAAACTAGAACAGACGCGCGCCCTGGGTCATCTGATTGGAAACACTTCTTCGACTTTCTTAAAAACACTTTAAGCAGTCTAAAATCTCTAAAATTCATAAAAAATTTTCAGAATAATTATTAAAATAAATTGAAAATTCAGTAGGATTATTTTGAGCAGCGCAAGCACTAGATTTAAACCAAGAAACATTGAGAATAATCCTGAAGATGTGGTTTCCTAAAGGAAACCACAAAGTTTCCACAATTTATTCATCATTTTGTTTTTTTGATTCATGCACATGTTCAGAAATAGTAATGAATTAGTTTTGACACCATCTCATTTGTCACCCCGTAAAATAGGTTCTGAAATGAGGTTTCGTTTTTAAATACAGTTTCTTAAGATTGTAATACTTTATAACTTAAAATGTGACTGGAATCAAATTAAAATGACTTGGGTAAGCATTGGAACAACTTGGACATGTTCGGCTTACTCCCCGCACAAATCGGAACCAGCGATTCAAATCTCGAAGATATGTTTTACCTGAGGATAAACCAATTCTCTTGCTAGTAGAACGCAATACACATGTGTTCGTGCCAACCCAATGGTAATGTTTCGTCAGCCCTTAATGAATGTCCGGAGAGTAATATCCAGTCAATAAGTGCAAACTTTGTACCCGGAAGATGTCTCAAAAAATAGCAGTTTTGTGTAGAACTCATGTTTACAAACATTTTCTTTTAATTTTTCAGATATTAATTGTTTTTTGCTACAAGTTACAAGTTTTCGAGTATTTTTTACCTAATTTGAAACTGTTCAAAAGATCGTTCTTGTTTGAACAAAATATTTTGTTTAGTCAATCATTAAAAGTTATCATTTTCTGCAATTTATCACATAGTTAAGGAATGTTATGAGTAATAATTGTTTGTTCAGGATATTTGGCAATTATGTAAACAATTTTGATTAATTTGAACAATTTATATTCGCTCTTAATCGTGAAAATGTATAATTTTTTGTAATTATTGACGTAGATAATGAATGTTCAGAGTTAAAGTTGTTTTGAAAGAAACTTTTCCTATTTTTTGAAAAATTATCATGACTTGCTCCTTGTTCTATAAATGATATTGGGAATTCCAGTTTTTTCAAATCTCTCTCACTATGTCGATCATCAATCTGTACTTTCTTATTCCAACCAAATCGATCCGAACAACGATGATCTACAACGAATATTAGGGTATCAGTTCTGAAATATAAGAAAATACTGAATAGTTATCAACACACAATGTGTCAGAGATTCGAAACCCAGAATTTTCTATACAATTGACGTAGATGAAATTTCAACAAAGTAGTTAAGCTGTTGAGCATGCATTCAAATTCGTAATCCGGTACCTTTTTCTAAAGATTTTTCTTTTCAATATGTTCACATATTGTACGCTGTTTTTATTTTAAATCAATTTTTCATGTTTGAACAGGATTTCGAATGAAAAGTAGTCTATAGTGGTCTTATCTCAAGAGTGAACTAAAGTACGCATCTTTTTAAATCACGTATTTTATCATGTTATTGTTCGTTCTTTATTTCACATTGACTTTTCTCTATAGTTTTGGATGATTCGAAGAATTTTCCTTCTTAACGTTTTTTTTTTGTTACATACATAGTTTTTAACTAATCAAAAGCAATACCTTCCATTTGGGTAGAATATGTAATAATTGTAATGATCATAACAGCAGATTTAAAGTGATATAATTATCTCCGAAGGACAATCTTAGAACTAATACCGTCGTCATCTCACATATAGGTGAGATCACGACGAATGACGTACATATTTGTACTCTGATGATACAATAAAATATTCTTCGGTTACATTTGTCAACGCAATTATTCACTGAAGCATTGATCAGTTTTTGCTCTACTTCGCGAAAATGAGGATGGTCTATACTTTCGTTTTCACTCTGGCGGCCATCTTTAATTCTATTGGTGAATATACTTATACAATAAATAAATCATTTTTTCAATATTTTATATCATACATGCATGAATACGGTCATTTCTCAGGCCTATGGAGGGACACAAAGTCCCGATTTCCAGATTATAACCATATAATGGCCACTTGTATATTCATGGGTTAGTAGTATACGTCAGGAATATCAGGATCTGCAAGTGGTTGTTCGATTTTAGGTAAACTTCGTGAAATTATAGTGTTATATAAGAGACATTTGGGTGTTATATAAGAGACATTTGCGGTCAGAAGGATTTTTGAAAATTTCTAAAATTACGGGAGTTACGCCATGTTGAATTTCGGCACCACATTTTTTTGAAATATTGATATTTCTACAAGCATTCAATGAATTTCGATAAAAATTGTTTCTCTTTTCTTGTTAATACGACTCAATTCCTTATAATTTCACCTTTAATTAAAAAAAAATTGATGGTGACTCTTCTAGATCACGAGATGATGGCATTTTAGTGGTACAGTGCGCTGCCACGGCGCTGCTCTCTCAGGGTCGCACAGTGAGGGAAGACACGTACAATTTATTTTGAGACTTTCAAATTGATGAAAACCTGACGTAAATCGATGTAATAACTAACTAAAAATTATTCTCAATCAGTTAGATTAACAAACAAAAAAGTGCTTTCTGAGTGAGTTCCCTTTGCCTCTCACATATCGGGGTGCTTTTTGAGCAAGTTTCTCTCGTCTCTCGCATATTGGAGTGCTTTGTGAGTGAGTTCCCCTTGCCTCTCACATATTGAGGTGCTGTCTGGATGAGTTCCCTTGACCTCTCACATATTGGAGTGCTTTCTGAGTGACTTCGCCTTGCCTCGCACATATCGGGGTGTTTTTTGAGCGAGTTTCCCTCGTCTCTTACATATTGGAGTGCTTTTTGAGTGAGTTCCCCTTGCCTCTCACATATTGAGGTGCTGTCTGGATGAGTTCCCTTGGCCTCTGACATATTGGAGTGTTTTCTGAGTGATTTCCCCTTGCCTCTCACATATCGGGGTGCTTTCTGAGCAAGTTTCTCTCGTCTCTCACATATTAGAGTGCTTTGTGAGTGAGTTCCCCTCGTCTCTCACATATTGGAGTGCTTTTTTAAGCGAGTTCCCCTTGCCTTTCACATTTCGGGGTGCTTTTCGAGCAAGTTCCCCTCGTCTCTCACATATTGGAGTGCTTTCTGAGTGAGTTCCCCTTGACTCTCACATATTGGGGTGCTGTCTGGATGAGTTCCCTTGTTCTTTCACATATCGTGGTGCTTTCTGAGTGAGTTCCCCTAGTCTCTAACATATTGGTGTGCTTTTTCTCTGAGTGTTCATAATAAAATCATGAACATTAATGTTCATAAACAATTCTTGTTAACAAATAAACATGGTGATCATTCTTTTCATTAATTGACTGATTTTGTTTTGAATTAACTAGTATTGTCTTGCCAAAAAGCCTCGCTCTCACGTTTTTCGTAGCGTCGAAAGCTCTTAATTACAATTATAAGATTCTGTTTGAAAAAGTGTTTATAAAAAATAGTTTATTCAATGTTAATATTTCCTATAGACAAATTGCACATTTTGTCATTATTTTATGAAAAGGCTTAGTTGATTACGCAATAAAATCATGAAAAAATGGTCGAAATGTGTATTTATTTACAAAAAAATGTTTAAATAGTTGTTAAAGTCGACTATTTTTGACTAATTGTAATTTCACATTAGTATCTGTCGTGTTTCATACAAAATCTATGGATTGTGAGTAGCTAATTATTGCAAATAACGAAAAAATGAGTTCCGTTTTCATTAGTTTCTTTATAGCATTATTAAAAAATTTTTGGTTAATCTAACCGACTGAGAACAATTTTTAGTTAGTTATTACATCGATTTATGTCAGGTTTTAGTCAATTTGAAAGCCTTCAAATAAATGGTACGTGTTGAGCGGTTTTGTCCAAAAATGTGCTCTTCCCTCACTGTGCGACACTGAGAGATCAGCGCCGTGGCAGCGCACGGTCCCACAAAAATGCCATTATCTCGTGATCTAGGAGAGTCACCATCAATTTTTCTTTCAAATTAAAGTTGAAATTATAAGGAATTGAATCGTCTTAACAAGAAAAGAGAAATTTTTTCCCTTCTTTACGAAAAACTGAATTCAAAATTTTGTTGGTAATTTTTTTGGTCAAAATTGAGAGAAAAATTTTTTTTTTAATTTTTAATTTAAACCGTATACTTTTATCTACAACACCTACAATTTTTATCGAAATTCGTTCAATGGTTGCAGAGATATAGATATTTAAAAAAAAATACGTTGAGCAATAATAGAAGTTATATAAACAGGTAATCTAAGATGCAGATATGATTGGAAGTCCGGATAGAGTTTAAGTTGTGAGAAGACTTGGAAACTACTTGAATGGAGAGATCTTCCATAGTCAGAACGCCAGAGATAGTCAAAAAAGTTATTTAGAAAAATATTCATGTTTTCATCGAGTCACATTTTCTCCGAATTACTTGAGGTGAACATATTTTTGAGCTGAAGTGCCCATCTATACTTCTGATTCCATTCAGGTTTTAAGGAAATTGCCTCCAATTTGAGAAAACATCTTTAAGGATACCTAACATCAGGCATACCTAGGAATGTCGACAACCATCTTAGCGCTGAATTAAAAATATTGTGAGCTAACTGTAGTTTACCTGTATCTAAACGGAGGGCAGAATTCGGCGTGTTTGGTGGTTAGACTCGTATTTTATTTAAAAAAAGGACTATAGTCTTGCTACTAATTCAAAAGTACCTGAATCCATAGACTTCTATTGTGTAAAACAGAAGACTAAGCGTGAGGCTCAGTGAATCTAATGTGTTAACACCGAGATAGACAATTTCGCTCACCACTTTCACCTTAATAAAGATCTCTTCTTGACTTACCTCACAAGCGACCTCAACGGACGGAGTCAGACTGTCGTGAATAAAAATTGTTCATGGATTCGTTATCGCCGGTGTGGTGAAGCGAGGGATCAGCACACTTTCAATTTGAAGCTACGTCAATCGACCGAAAAGAGGGTCCGAGCTTTCATTCAAGACAACTGTAATCTGAATATTACGAATGGTTTTCACTTACTTGAATTCCTGTTGATTTTAATCCAATTAAGTGTACATCAATTTCAATACCTTATCAACTTGTTAGCTGGATTTGAATTCCCGAATCCGAAACACGGGTTACATTAATTGCATACGAAAAATTATTATGATTTGGTTAAGAAATTAGAGTAGATTAGAGCAGATGTAGGATCCGGGAGTGACGACCACGATTGCTCTTCTAGAATAATCGATCCCGACGCAACTGGAGGAATAAGTCTTCCGATTCGTCACTTCCCGCAACACCAGAAGATAGTCGAGCCGGGAAAATCACTTCAGAAAATTATATTTCAGGAAACTCGAAGATTGAAACGAAAAAATGACACTCATTGAATGAACTATTCAGTAAAAGAATTACCTCAGTCAGCAAAAACTAAATTAATTCGTTAAATTGTTGTAGTCTTCACAAAGTTCAAGATCGAACTAAGCGATCTAAAGAAAAAAAAAGGAGGGAGGAAACCCGTGTTCGAGCGATAAACACCCTACTACCTGCCTCCTCACTCCACCGGAAATAGAATCTCCAAACTCCAAACTTAATTAAATCTACAGGAAATATAAATATTGGAGAATAACACTATTATTTGAACCCAAAAGAGTCTCCGATGAGAAAAAAAGCAAGAAAACTAATTATTAACACAAATGGAAATGTTAGCGTTATCATAGACATATTTTATAAATCGTGAAAGTTTAGTGGACATGCCTATCCTTGAACAATAGCGCGATAGATGAAAGTCGTTTACGGGGTTAAAAGACTTTTTGAAATCTATATAAAAACAAAAATTCTTCTCTTTGTGAAAGACAAATGAATCTGAATTGAAGAATTTGCATTCAAAATATGGTCTACACAACTTCTTCCAAGCCTGATACCATACCAGCCTGATTTTCTGGGAGGATTTTCACCTCGTTTACCCACGCAGTCAACCTCGTCAGAAGAACCTAGATGAGACTCTTTCCTCAGGCCAGATTTTGCCGAAGAAGCGCCCTAACTACTGTCCCCAATTTTCTGAAAGTTTTTTGAAAAATTCATTGGGAATCTCATCCTTCCGTGACACTTGATTTGAATTTTGATGAAGAGGCTTTGAAATTATCAATCGAGATATCACAGTTCAATACATGTTGTTCGTTTACAATCCACTGTATGCAAAGAGACGCCTCAACTAGATAGAGA
The DNA here is from genome assembly GCA_932178445.1 of Andricus quercusramuli. Lineage (NCBI taxonomy): Eukaryota > Metazoa > Arthropoda > Insecta > Hymenoptera > Cynipidae > Andricus > Andricus quercusramuli. The sequence goes on along the minus strand of CAKNXH010002035.1, from coordinate 746,086 downwards.
GAAAAAAGAAGGTCCTGCCATACATGCATGCTTATATTGTTAGTTGAAGGAGCCCGCAACCTTAATCCATTGACCGCTTCCCAAAAATCGTTAGAATTATTACAAGCCGCTAGTTAATTCAGCCGTGACGATTCATATTCTCCTTCTTGGACGCACGTAACTCCAGAAAAGATCTTTTCATTTCCAGGCATTTTGCCACCATCGAATCAGATAAACCTTAACTCTTGAAGCCATTTAAAGAGTTACAAGCTTGAGGCGCATGACTCTTTATTCTTTATCATCCCAAGGTTTTCTCCCTGCATCATGCTATTTAAGCTTCACAAGTAAATCTGACCTATCAGTGACAGTTGAAGTACGCAGAGTTCTTAGAAATTAGACATTTCATGTATAGAGACAAATTTACGGTTATTATTCCAAACTATTTTATCATATAAAAATGAGTCGCTATATACAGTTGCGTCCATCTGCATGGAATACGAAATATCAACCCGAACATTTTTTCTTTACAGAATACTTTTTTTTTATGATTTTAAAGTAGCTTGTAGCAAAAACGGAAATAAAATTTCAAGCTCTTTTTTAAATTTTTTCAATAAGAAACTTGACTTCTCTACTATTTCTTTTCGCAGAACTAAGTTTGCAGTCAAGCAGAGATTGCCCTGACACTCCCCGCACGATTCACTGTCGCTCTTCTCCTTCTCGTCGTATACTTCAGGCTCCTCAGGAGCATTCTCTTCGTGCCAGGGACAGGTCACCTCCTGGTAGGCCTTCTTCTCCTAAAATACTTGGATACGCACTTGAACAACTTGGATACATTCGGCTTATTCCTCGCAAAAATCAGAATCTACGTTTCGAATTTCGTAAATACGTTTTTCCTGCCGGTTATGCAATTAGAATGCTAACAGAAGACAGGAGATATATTCCCCTGCCAGCCCAGGAACATATTGTTTTATCAGTATCCAATGGTGACATTTTTGCAATATTGGAGCATAGCGGGGTTCTTCGTGGAATATATTCGACAAATAGAAATCATGCGAGACTCAAAATAAACATGATAAGCGGCGAAGTTAATTATTTGACCTCAGATGAAACGCAATATTGTCCAGTCGGCAAACGTCACCCAATCTTCCCCTACAACTTCATTAAAGATTCAGCAAATGACGACTCACTACAGTCTGAAAGGAATCCTGATAGCGAACGTGACCCTGGTTCTTCTCCTTCTGACCGACGAAATTCACCTGGCCAAGATTGTCCTCAAGAGCTTCCTCTTCATGCCGAAGCCAGGTGGCCTCCTGGATGGTCGCCTTCTTCTAAAGTACTTGACTATACACTTGAACAACTTGGATACATTCGGCTTATTCCCCGCACAAATCAGAACCTACGATTCGAATTTCGAAGATACGTTTTTCCTGCTGGTTATGCAATTAGAATGCTAACAGAAGAGAAGAGGTATATTCCCGTGCCAGCCCAAGAACATATTGTTTTATCAGTATCGAATGGTGACATTTTTGCAATATTAGATCATAGCGGGATTCTTCGTGGAATATATACGACACATAAATCTAGATCCAGAATTAAAGTAAATATGATAAGCGGTGCAGTTAATAATTTGACCCCAGATGAAATGCGAGATTGTCTTGTAGGAAAACGTCACCCAATCTTCCCCTTAAGTTTTCTTAAAGCTTCATCAAATCGCGATTCACTACTACCTGAATGGAATGCTAATAGCGAACGTGACTTTGGTTCTTCTTCTTCTGACAGAAAATATTCACCTGGACAAGATTCTTCTCAGGAGCTTCCTCTTCATTCCGAAGCCAGGTGGCCTGCTGGGTGGCCGCCTTCTGCTAAAGTACTTGACTATACACTTGGACAACTTGGATACATTCGGCTCATTCCTCGCACAAATAAAAACCGACGATTCGAATTCCGAAGATACGTTTTTCCTGCCGGTTATGCAATTAGATTGCTAACAGAAGGAGGGAGATATAGTCCCGTGCCAGCCCAAGAATATATTGTTTTATCAGTATCCAATGGTGACATTTTTGCAATATTGGAGCATAGCGGGGTTCTTCGTGGAATATATGCGACAAATAGAAATCATGCGAGAATCAGAGTGAACATGATAAGCGGCGAAGTTAATTATTTGACCTCAGATGAAATGCGATATTGTCCAGTAGGCAAACGTTACCCAATCTTTACCGAAAGTTTCATTATAGCTTCATCAAATCGCGATTCACTACAGCTCGAATGGAATCCCAATAGTGAACGTAACCCTGGTTCTTCTTCTCATGACAGGCAAAATTCACCTGGCCAAATAATCAAACCAGAAAATTACGATTCACTACAGCACGAATGGAATCCTCATAGCGAACGTAACCCTGGTTCTTCTTCTCATGACAGACAACATTCACCTGGCCAAACAATCAAACCAGAAAATTACGATTCACTACAGACCAAATGGAATCCTCATAGCGAACGTAACCCTGGTTCATCTTCTTCTGCCGGACGACATTCACCTGAACAAAATCTGATCAAAACAGAACCAGCTATTTGAATTTCGCAGATACGTTTTTCATGCCTATAAACTCTCTCAAATGCGAATGAATCATAAGCACTATGTGGTTGTGCCAAACCAAGAATGTATTGTATTATCAACATTCAATAGTGACGTTTTTGAAATATTGGATTATATTGGGACTCTCCTTAGAATATGTATATGGGACAAATTAAAATAATTTGTAAATGAAAAAAAAATCATAAGCAGCGTAGTTGATAATTTTACTTTAGATGAAACAAGGTACTGTCTAGTAGGCAAAACTCACCGAATGTTCCCAAACAGTTTTGTTGAAGCTTTTGCAAATTACGATTCACTACAGTCAGAATGGAATCCCAAAGGTGTACGTACTCTGGGCTCTTCTCCTTGTGCCAGGCAACATTCACCTGCCCGGACTTATGCAGAGTAGCCTGCTTTTCATACCAGGCCCAGGCCTTCTCCGGGCAGGCTCTCTTCACATAAATTACTAGGATTTGCACTTGGGCAAATTGGATATTTTCGGCCTATTCCTGGGACAAATCAGAACCGGCTATTCCAGTTTCGAAGATCCATTTCGTCCGCCGATGAAGAAATTCGATTGCTTCTAGGAAATGGTAAATTTGTACCCACGCCAAACCAAGAATATATTGTGTTATCAACATCCAATTTTGACGTTTTTGTAATACTGGGGTATACTGAGATTCTTTGTGGAATAGAATTATAAGACAGATATCAATCAGTCCCGAATGAAAATAAATATGATGAGCGATGGTGTTGAGAATATGACATCAGACAAGATGAGGGAATGTCATGTAGGCAGACATTAAATAATCTTTCCACACCTTCTCATGAAAGTTGTGGCAAATTGAGAGTCACTGCAGACTGTGTATCATTAATTCAATAAGAAAATTGTAAGATAAAACATAATGATCCTTGCAACCTGAAGTTGCATCAGAATTAAATTGAAACATTAAAACATCATTGTATTTTTTCTTTGCGTTTTCATGTGGCTTGTTATTTTTGAAAATTTTATGTCAACACAAGTAACGAACTTTTACATACAAGATTATAATTTTTTAAATCAAAAACCTGTGAAAGAGCTCTAATTGATTTAAATAATATGTTCAATTTTGTAGGATCGTGACTAACATCCTATTAATTCAAGATGATTTCTTTTTTGGCCGCCCAGTGACGGGAAGGGTTTTCTTTTGTACTGTATGCGCACTGAATGTAGTTTTGATTTCAATGTTTTTAAATCACAAGGAAATGAGACTGGAAACCGGTAGTAAAATTCCAAAGGATTCAAGGAAATAGAAGCGATTCAATATTCGACTCATCCCAACTTGTAGCTACCGCCCCACTTCATTCGCTCAGGGGAAGGAAGGAATGGGCGATGATTAGATTCTCTATTTCTTGGATAGGACTCAACTTTTCAGGTTCACACATTTCCGTGAACCGCTACACTCCGTTGAGAACTGTACTGGGACCTATTCGCCTTTCCTAATCTTGTTGCAGTAAGTTTATTCGGAAATTCGATACACCCTTGATGGTAGGAACCGATCTCTGCTGGGTTTGAATTTAAATGGCTACACGTCTGTACATGGTTATGTCACTTGTTTGTTCGAATGAATTGGGTAGAAACGCATGTCCTTTTGTGCAGTTTGAAGGGTGAAGTCCATAGACGTTTGAACAAAAATATGAATTCGGATCGGACTACTGTTTGGAAACGTCGCTCCTGACCAATTCTTGACTTTGATTATGGAGCAAGTCGCGGCCCAGCTCAGTTACACGTCGAGTGCGGACGAGCATGAGAAACCGTTTTTTTTTTTTATTTCGTAGTACTTTTTGTCGGTGTAAGAAGTAGCAAAGACCTGCGATGAAAATTTTGAGTCTGACATACTCGAAGGCGCGAATGCATGGGTGAGGTAGGGCATTTCTGTAAGCAATGCCAAGTTTGATTGAATGTTCGTTGTCAAGCTACAATTTGGGAAGGATCCATAGGAGGAAACCATATTAGGAATCGCTGACTTTTAAAAAATGCTGCCTGTTATAACATCTTTCAGAGACACCTTTGAATCCTTTTATTTGCTATTTTTAAATTTTAATTCACATGTTATTGAATATTCATCATTAATTGTTTCCAATTTTGTTTACTTATTTCAGTAGTTTGTCACTTTCCATTGTACTTCGACCTTGTATGGACCATGACTTCGCGAATCGAATTTTTTTTCTAGCGTACATCCTGCACAATGCATACTAGATCTTTCACTTTTGCGTTCAGCGTGCTCGCCTTTAGATAATAGTATATCTTTGATCTTTCTTTCGCATGAATTAGATTCTTGGGGGCAATTTTTTGAATCTTGTTTAATTGCACGATTAGATCGTGCAAGTAGGTGCAATAGGTTTCCAAGTAGTCTTCAGATGGAAACAAGATGGCTACCCGTGCGGTTCTGCCGAAAACTAATTCGAAGGGATTAAGCTCAGTCAATTCATGAACCGAGGAGATGTACGCAAACATGGCGAATGGAAGTAGTGGTCCAGTCGTCAGAATCGTTCGCGTAATGTTTTATGTAATCTGTTTAAACTACATGACTTCTATCCCGAGTTAGGTACCTTCAAACCGCTCGGAGGTCGGAAGCTGTCGTCTAGATTTAGAACTGGCCTTGCCTTCTTTCTCGGATTCAACTGATGTCCTGATTGGTGTTTGGTACTTTTGTCCGGTTACTTGGTATTGGAGTTCACAGGTGGCTTGGGCAAAGTGGTCGGTTTCGTCTTACTAGGTTTGAACTGAATAGATTTCACGATGGTCGGGTATTTATGAGCTGCCGTGAGGGGTTTTGAGTCCTTTGGCACACTGGGAGGTAGATTGCTCGGACTGGATTCTGAGTGCATAACCGTTGGATTGCTTATCGATCACTGGATTTTGAGACAGGGCCTCGACCCGGCGATTTAATTTTCCTCTCTTTTATTCTAAAATAAAATCGTAGTTTTTTAATTTTATTCGCAACTTAAGAAGTCTTGTGCCTGGGTCCTCAATACTGGAAGGCTTCCTCTTTATAGTATGTACCTTTCTTCACAAGCGCTCACTGGCTTTGTGTATAACAGAGATACATTGTTCATCTTTCTGATTACTATGAATAGCTGAACGCAAACTTTTTAAATCTTAATAAAATGGTCTATATAATTTCAAATATTCTCTAACTTTTTCGATTCTTATTCAAAATGTCTGGCTAACGAACCTGACCTGCATTTCAAGACAGTAAAAGAGTATATATGCCTCTACTGTAGTTTTAGTTTACATAAAATTATTATTTATTGCGACCTTACTTGTACAATTATTTTTTTAATAATATTAATGTGAGACCTGTAAAGGTGTTAAAAAATCGTCAGCCTCATATAAAAATGATTTCCTAAAGAAAGAATATACATATTTCAAAATATTTCAGGAGGAGCATTAAAACTCTACCAAAAAATTCTTGGTCATTTTCTGATTTTCTTCTGGTAAAAAAATATTGATTGGTGAATTCTCTACACCTGAGTTACAAGATTGTATTTAATTACTCATTTTTAACTTCAACTGGAGAATTTAAGAAGCCTCAGTATCAAGGATGACGCAGCCAGAAGGTAATATCGTAAAACATGTCAACAGGCTACGTCACTTCAAAGTGAAAAAAAACAAGATTATTTACACGCTTAGTTTACTTCACTTTCATTTATCCACCTTAAAAATAATACCACAGGAAAATCGCGGAATTCGGTTAAACATGTCAGCAATTTGAATAGCTTCATCATGCGATGTCCAGAAAAAAACAATGTTTTAAAATCACGTCTTCAAAATTGTCAAAATTTCAAAGAAGTAGCTATTAAAATTAAATGAGTTAGAATTTGAAGCGTGAAAAATTAAAAAGTTCTGAACCGAGAATGACTTTCTTTCAAATTTTGTGTAGTAGCCCATTAATTCTTCAATAAAGTGATTCAAATATCGTTGCTGCTACAATCATAATATAAAAATTATGAGCAGGCATATTAGTGTGGCTCGGAACACACACATAATTAGAGCTACTTATTCGCTTCAGGTGAATCAAGACAGAATTAGGAGTTCAAATTTGAATTAGATTACCAATGATTTTTCTTTATATGATTTTAGAAAACGCAGAACTTCAAAATAATCCTGAGATACCTGATAGCGGATATTCTTTTACAAGCGTGCAAGTTATAGATTGAAAACGTTCTTGAATACATTTTATAATATTATTGTGGATAGGCAAAAAATTTGGATGTATTTTTTGTAATTTGTGATGATGTAATTACCTAGAAAATGTAAATTTAAGTAGATTCACATCAGAAAGATCATATATTTTATCAAAAAACAGCATTAGTTCTTCAAAAAATATGCAAATAATAAAAGTTACAATTTAGAAAATGGATTCTTGGAATAAAGCTTCACAATTTTTGCTTATTTTTGCACATGCATTCAGTTATAAAGATGCTAAAAACTGGGGGAAAAAATTCCAAGAATGTAATGAAAAACCTCAATCTCGTGCAATTTTAAAGCCAATTAGCGAGTATGGTTTTCCAATTCTTGATCAAAAACTGAAGTTCACAAATTCTGTTAAATAACCAATAAAAACAACTGTAAAGAACACTGGTCACACTTTTAATGAAGCTTGGATTATTTTAATTATTGAATTAAATTCTGCTTCATTATATTTTATACATTTTTTTCTTTTCCCCTGATAAAGTGGAAATGAAAACTGATTGGTCTGGAGAACCTACAATGGTTACTGGTGCTTCTCTCCATGGGAATTACGTATTTGAAAAAAGAACACTTTTTTGGGCCCATGAAGTGGTTAATGTTGCATAAATGTTAAATACTCTCTGAATTTGAATTGATGAAATTTCGCTATTATTCCATTGATATTTCAGCATTTAAAATTGAAAAAAGGAATTTCAAAAAATATATAAAAATTCTTTGAAATCCCTTCAAGTTATTAAAATCAATTGAAAATTTCTTGACATTTTTTAATAATCTGAAATCTTTCATGGTAATTCAGAGATTCTAAAAAATTCTTACCTCTCTTAACTTTGTTATGATAATAATCAGAAGGCAATATTTAGAAGATGGAAAGAGACTAAGTCACGTTAACAATTTCTCTATAGGGCTTTCTTTTTGTATCAATAAAGTTGAAAATGTCAAACCATCGGTTCCTCTTATTAAGCTTTTTTTCATATGTTTTCCATGTTTACAACTTTTTCATAGTATTTTTGCATTGTACAACTGAAATTAAAGGTCAAACTATCGACAATTGAAATTTAGTGATTGTGAATTCTCTTCAGCAAAATCTCCTTCCGCTTTAAGAACACATTCTCATCTCGTGTCTCGTAAGAAAAAAGGTCAGATGCAAATTTTCAGGTCTAATTTAGGCAAACAATCTTGCTGTTAAACATTTCATTGTACCTTGTGTCTTTCCTCTATAAACTTGAATGATAAAAGAAAAAAGTGTTGAAAAATAATTCGTAAGAAAGTTGTAGATATTTTTTGGTGAACGACATTTGTCCACTCATTTTTTTCGTATCTTGTGTCGTTTTTTGGATAATTCCAATTTTGCGAATGTTTTTCTTTAATGATTACAACATAATCTCCGCGTCCTATCAAAAAGTAGTTTCTAACACATTTTTAAATCTCTTTTTCTTCCTCTTGCTAGTATAGAGGGTTACGTTGCAAAGCAGCTCTAAGCTGTACCTCGGCCCTTTAAGTGCCCTTCCATTAATATTTTCTGAATACTTTGTATATGTTGTTGGCATCTTAATGAAGATCTATTATTATTATTATAGAGAAGTTGTAGGCTCCGGAAGCTTCGATCATGATTCCTTAAAGAAACCAATCCCAAAGCTACTGGAACGTGTACGTCATCCACTTCTGCTCCTTCTGTCCTAGAAGGTAAGCAAGAGCGGGAAATTTACGCGTGATAACATCGGGCAACACTGTTCCCTGGAGTCAGGTCTCTAGCCGCGGATGACCTTACGCGGCAGACAAGACAGTTGGAGATGAAGGTTTCACCTCTGGATACTTTTTTAGAGCTACCAATCTTTGTAGAATTTAAGAGGAACAGTGTTGACGGACCAGATGGTGTGATCCCAGGAGAACAGCCTTTTGCATCCGGTTCGCGATGAAATGAGCCTGACGCTGGCAAGCCGGAATCTTGTTGAGTTGGCTAATAAATGAAGCTTTCATACCTCCAAGGCAGCCGATCATGAGAATTATAAGATGGACTTTGTAGCCTTGGTACAGCCTACTCAGCTCGAAAAGAAGTGCTTGATATTTCGCCTGTTTTTCTCCCTCCTTTGCCGTAATATTACCATCGGCTGGTGCCGAGAATTCAATCACGTAAATGATCTTGTTCTTCAGATCTTGGAGGACAATGTCAGGCTTCGTAGTACTGATACGTTGAGTGGTGGAGAATGAGAAATTCCAGTAGATCTTACACTGATCATTCTCCACAACTGACTTGAGTTCCCCCTGAGCGTATGGCAAGACGGGCAATAGATCAATACCATAGAATGGCCTAAGATGGTAATATATCACTTTTAGAGCTGCATTGTGTCTCTCTATGTACGCGCAGCGTACATATTTAGAGCATCCACTGAGAACATGTCCAAGTGTTTCGGGCTCTTGCTTGCACGCTCGGCAGTTGGTATCGCGTACAGGTATATTCATTATGCGCTCGCGGTAAACTAAGGTGTCTATGACGCCGTCTTGACAGGCAAAAAGAAATCCCTCGGTCTCCGATCTCAATCCAGCAGACTTGAGAAACATGTTGGACAGACCCATCGAGAGCTCTTCTCTACGTAGGATGCCGTAGAACTTACCATGGCGGGGTTTCTCAGCATGTTCTCTTAGTAGGAGCGTATGTTCTGCTTCCTGTATACGACTTTTGAGCACCAGAGGTGTTAGTGATGCTAGGCCATGTGTAATGTTGCTGGAATCAAATGGGAGGTCAAGCTCCTCTGCAGCCCTATCTGCTGCATGGTATAGAAACACCGCAGCATTGGCGACTCCATGTTGATGTACGAGTCGCATAAGGGAATCCGTGCTTTTTAGAACTGAGCAGGCTGTAGCCAGAACCGTTCTTCGACGAAGACACTCTAAAGGCCGATTTCACCAACAGTGATTAAAATGGCGATTAACTAATCACGATTATTTTTTAATCAAGGTTTTAACCGACATTAACTTCTAATGCGTTCCACCGAGTCCTTTCATCAAGTTTTCATTCTCCATTATTTAATCATATACCCCATTCACAATAACTTCCATTTTCTCTTCATCCGACGATTCTGATTCGTCAACTTTCAAGTCCCGTGAAGTACGGATGAACATCCAATGTCTATAAATAATTCACTCGTTCTTTAATTACTCTTGGTCTTCTATTGATAATGTGCAGAATATCTTCATCATCATCAGATGATAGAAAATCATCATAAAAGAAATTTTCCATTTTCGAACTGTATACTGAACGCGCACTGCAATTCTATAGGTTACGTTTGGTGTTACCATCGGTAATCACGCATTACGTCCGTTAATCAGCCAAAATCGGGCGGTTAAATTAAATGACGATTAAACTCTCTTAACCAGCGTTACGGAAATGGCGGAACGCAAGGCTCCGATTGAATTACAATAATCGGGGATTAACAACTTAATCGGAGTTGGTGAAATCGGCCCTTAGCTTAGCAATCCTCTACCCCCTTTATCGCGAGGGAGATATATTCGAGGTACGGAAGATCTAGGATGAAGACTTCGTTGTATTGTCATCATCTTGCGTGTGCTTCGATCAAGTTGTTTTAACTCATCGACGTTCCATTTTACTGCACCAAACGTATAGAGCAGTATAGGAACGGCCAGCATATTGGTCTTCTGGATCTTATTCTTTCCAGATAATTCGGAAGCCCAAATTTTTCTGAGAATTTGACGATACCTTTTTCCAAGGGCCGTTTTCAAGTTATGCACATTTTGGGGTTCCGCTTGCGGTATTCCAAGATATGTATATGTTTCTCCAATACCAAGATGTTGAATGGTATTTCCGCCTATGAGTTGAACATCCTGATCGTCACTGGATGATGTAGTTTCTAGTCTTCCTTGGTGTAGGTGGACGCAAGCCCATTTGTCCAGTCCGAAGCTCATGCCAATCGCTTTAGAATACCTATTTACCGCATCTACAAGGATGTTAAGGTCCTTTTTTGAGCAAGCAAAGAGTTTAAGGTCGTCCATGTATAAAAGGTGGTTGACCTTATATTCTCTTCTGTTCGGCGGGCCACATAGGTACCCAGAGCTTTTGCCTCGGAGCACAATAGATAGAGGCAAGAGGGAGATGCAGAAAAGTATCGGACTTAGAGAGTCTCCTTGAAAGACGCCCCTCTTATATGTGACAAAACTTGTAGTCACTTGTCTTTTGTCAAATTTTATGACAAATCTTGTCCGCCACAAGAGCATAAGCTCTTTTATGCATCTCACTATTTTTGGATGCACCTCCATTCACTCAAGGAGCTTGATAAGTAGCTCATGGTTCGTGTTATCGAATGCCTTACGGTAATCAATCCAAGCCATGGACAGATTACGTCGATACCTGATCGAGTCCTGGGTAATACACCTGTCTATTAACAGGTTCTCCCTGCAACCTGCCAGCTCTCTCTTGCATACACGTTTTTCGACTATTACACTCCATACCGGCTCGATAGATGTCAATATCCTCTCTTTGAGGATGCCAGTGAATAGCTTGTAGCTGGTGTTTAAACAAGCTATGGGCCTGTAGTTCTTTGGACATGACAAATCTCCGGCCTTAGGGATCAATACCGTGCGTCCTTCCACTAGCCACTGCGGGACGGGTTGTTCTCCGTTTAAGGAAGTAGTAAATATACGAGGTAGATGTTGGTGCGTAGAAGTAAACTTCTTCCACCAAAAGTTGTTGATTTTATCTGGCCCTGCCGCCGAAAAGTTCTTAGTTCTAGCGATAACTTTCTTCACTTCTTCAGCAGTAATTAGTGGACACTCTTCATCTGGTTCTTGTAACCTTTGCCTTTGGCAAAAGTTACGAAAGAGTGATATATCAGAAGCGTCTTCATTCAGCTGATAAGTATCTCCATATACTCGCTCCCAGAAGACTTGAATCTCTTCTCGACTAGGCAGATTTTTAACTACACATGACGCTTTATTGAACAGACGGGAAGGATTAGTAGAAAAGGTGGAATTTTCCTGAATCCACTTAACTCGCCGTTCAAGGCGCTGTTTCGCTGTTGAAACAGATCTTACTTTTTGCGTCCAGTGCTGCTTGATGGTCGACAGTTTACACTTGTTCAGCGTGTGATTTGCTTTCCTCAAGTTTCGAGCAAGTGCCCTAACTTTTGGAGTGAACTTTTTATTTGCTGTTATGTAGCTAATCACGCACTGAACATTTGATGCATGCCGTCTCGCCGTTTCAATTTTGAACTGAAGCTGTGCAATACGCTCGCGTGTCTTACTCAGACGTACCGAAGTTTCGTTACTTCTATCGTCGCTAAGCAGGGAGACCGCCTTCTCGTAAACTACACAGTTCAGATTCCAGAGATTAACATCTTCGGAGAGCAAATCGCGGAGAGCAGTATTAGCTTCAGCTAATTTGTCCATCCTGAGGAAGACTTTTTGGTGGATAGATCTCCTACTTCTCATGTTGACATTATCGGCTATCTGCAAAGGTGGTCTTGCTGGAACGGGTGGAATGTTCGCTGGAGGATGTTGCTCCTCTTCCTGTTGATAAACAGCTTCATATCCGTTTTTTCGCAAGAAGGATACCTGATCTCTTAAATACTGAGGCGTTTTCTGAGCATATTCCGGGTGCATATTGCCTCAACGGTCATGTAACCTCTTCATGAATCCTCTCCGCGCCGGTGAGCTTCTTTGCCAACAGGTAAGAAGGTCCCTCCTGAGTTGGTCCGACCATTTAAATCGATGTTCTCGCGTTTGTCCGGGGTCATTGCCTGGTCGTCGCCTTGGTTCGTTCCTATTGCCACTCTCAACTGAACCATGGCCTCCATCCGAGAGAGGCCTATTGTGGGTGGCACTGCGCGATACTTGTGTCGTAACCGCATAATTCGTTGCATTGTACCCGGAAAATGTCTTAAAAAATGAAAAATAGCAGTTTTGTATAGGACTCATGCTACAAACGTTTTTTTAACTTTTTAGAAATTCATTATTCTAAATCGTCAAAATGTATAATTTTCTGGAATTATTGACGTGGACAATGAATGTTCAGAGTTGAAGCTTTTTCGAAAGACAATTTTCCAGTATTTAAAAAATATTATCACTTGCTCCTTGTTCTAGAAATGATATTGGGCATTTTGGTTCTTTTAAATGTTCTGAAATAAAAATAAAAAAATACAGGATATTTATCCAGACACAATGTGTTAGAGATTCGAAAAAACTAGAATTTTCTATTTAATCGACCAAATAGAATTTCAACAAAGTAGTTAAACTTTTGAGCATATATTTAAATTTGTAATCAAGAACATTAGCTAACTACTAAGGAAGGAGAATTTAAAACAACGTATATAAATTTAGAAAGAATTGGTTAAAATTTCAACTGAAAATGATTGATTCTTAACTAAATTTAGAAAAAATTGGTTAAAATTTCAACTGAAAATGATTGATTCTTAACCAAACACAAAAATTAATTTTTGACAATGTATAAAAACTCTAACCTTCAAGAAGTCATTTTTTTTCAAATAACTCGGAAAAGTCACGCAATCCTAGCCCGGTGACTTTTCCAGAGTTTTACCTCTTCAATATTTTTACGCACTGCGCGCTGTTTTCTTTTACAAAATCAATTTTTCATGTTTGAACAGGATTTCGAATGAAAATAAGTCTATAGTAGTTTTATCTCAACAGTAAACCAAGGTACGGAACTTTTCAAAATCTTATGTGTTACAGTAGGCGATTGTCCTTTACGCACACTTATTACGTGTATACTTTTTTTAATTCAAGGTGAAAAACCTGAAAACTGTAATTTATTATTGTTTTTCGGTTAGAATATTTGATTTGATTTGAAGAATACAAAATAAAGCACAGGTATTTCATTATGTTATTATTTGTTCTTCATTTTACATAGACTTTTCTCTACAGTTATAGATGATTCGAAGAACTTTCCTTTCCAACTATTTGCTTGTTACATACATAGTTTAAAACCAATTGAAAGCAATACCTTTTATTTGAGATGAGAATGTGATAATTATAATGATCATAATACAAGATTTTAAGTGATATACTTATCTACGAAGGACAATCTTGAAACTAATAACATCGCCATCTCACACATAGGTGAGATAACTACTACTTTAGCATATATTTGTTTCTGATGATGCAATAGAATATTCTTTGGTTACATTTGTTTACCCGATTATTTACTGAAGTATTGATCAGTTTTTCCTCTACTTTCCGAAAATGAGGATGGTCTATGCTATCGTTTTCGCTCTGGCCGTCATCTTCAATTCTATTGGTGAATATACTAATATAATATATTAATCATATTTCAAATATTCTATATAATACGTGCATATATACGGCCATTCCTTAGGCCTGTGAAGATAAAACAAAGTCCTCCTTTCCAGATTACAATCATATAATGGTCATTTGTATATTTATGTCATCAAAAATTCTGACGCCATAGACATATAATGGTCATTACATACATACGAACTTGAAAATCAGCACTTGAGGTAGGCCCCTACGTCTCTCACTGAAAACAGACATGCATCAATAATGTCCCTGTACTTCCCCTTTGTACATAATGTACTACTACTATTTAGAACGCCAGAGATAGTCAGAAAAGCTATTTAGAAAAATATTCCTGTTTTCATCGGGTGACACAGAATCCAAGTCAGGTCACATTTTCCCCAAATTACTTAGGGTGAACATATTTTTGACATTGCCTCCAATTCGAGAGAACATCTTTAAGGATACCTATCATCAAGCATACGTAGAAATGTCAACAACCATCTTAGCGCTGACTTAAAGATACCTTGAACTAACTGGAGTCTACCTGTTTCTGAAAGGAGGGCGAAATTCGGCGTGTTTGATGGTAAGCCTAGTATTTCCTCAAAGGCGTGAGGTTGCGAAGAAGGGTAGTCTTAGTTAGCCAGGCATTAAATTTAGATTCAAATAAAATTCTTCAAACAGCACCCATAGCAATATTCGCAGCACATATTCTCTATATAAATTTTCCATAAAGAAGACACGAATCTAATGTGTTAACACTGAGAGAGGCGAATTTGCTTACCACTTCCAGCTGACTGAGGATCTCTCCTTGAAGCATCTCACAAGTGACCTCAACGGGCAAAGTCAGACTCTCGTGAGTACGAATGGACATGTTAGCGTTATCACGAGATTTCTTATAATTCATGTAAGTTTAGTGGACATGCCTATTCTTAGAATTTTGCGCGATAGATGACAGTGGTTTACGGGGTTGAAAGCCTTTTCGAAATCTATGTAAAAAGCAAAAAATAAGTCTCTTTGTCATAGACAAATGAATCTGAATCGCAGAGTTTAGATTTAAAATATAGTCTATACAATTTCTTCCAAGCCTGAAACCGGCCTGATTTTTTAAGAAAATGTTTCCCTCGTTAACAGACGCAGTCAAACTTGTCCAAAGAATCTAGGAGGAGATCTTAGCAATACTATTTACAAGGGCAATTTCCCCGGTAATTATCAGGATCAGATTCATCGTTATTTTCATGCAGCATAAATACATTAATTTCAGCCCATCTATATGAGACTCTTTCCTGTGTCCAGATCTTGTCGAAGAGGCACCCTACGTACTGTACCCAATTTTCATAAAGGTTTTCGAAAAATTCATTGGAAATCCCATTCGTTTAAATTTTGATGAAGATCCTTCAATATCATCAATCGAGATATCACAGTTCAATTAAGGTTGTACATTTACAATTAATTGTATGTGAATATGAGCCTCAATCAGATAGAGATAGAGATAGAAAGAGAGAGAGAGAGAGAAGTTCTTGCCATACATGCATGCTCATATTGTTAGTTATAGGAGCCTGCAACCTAAATCTATTGACCGCTGTCCAAAAATCCTTAGGATTATTACAAGCCGTTAGTGAATTCAACAGCAACGATTCGTATTCCCTTTTCATGGACGCATGTAATTCCAGAGAGGATATTTTTATTTCTAGGCCATCCCAAGGTTTTCTCCCTGGAGTACGCAATTTAGGCTTCACAAGTACGTGTTAAATTCGAACACAGTGAGCCTAAATCATTTTCAACCTGACAGTTCTGTGGCACAACTTTTCTTTACAGGATACTTTTCTAATGATTTTGAAGTAGTTTTCACGAGAAACGGGAATGAAGTTTCAAGCTCTTTTTTATATTTTTTCAATAAGAAACATGATTCCTATATTTCTTTTCGCAGAATTGAGTTCGCAGTCAAGCAGAGATAGCCCTGACACTACCAGTCCGATTCACTGTCGCTCTTCTCCTTCTAGTCGTAAACGTCAGGCACCGGAGGAGCATCCTCTTCGGGTTAGGGACAGGTCACCTCCTGGTAGGTCTTCTTGTCCTGAAATACTTGGATACGCACTTGGACAACTTGGATACATTCGGCTTATTCCCCGAAAAAATCAGAATCTACGATTAGAATTTCGAAGATACGTTTTTCCTGCCGGTTATGCAATTAGATTGCTAACAGAAGAAAAGAGATATAGTCCCGTGCCAGGCCAAGAACATATTGTTTTATCACTATCTAATGGTGACATTTTTGCAATATTAGAACAGAGCGGGGTTCTTCGTGGAATATATTCAGCAAAAAGAACTCATGATAGAATCAAAATAAACATGATAAGCGGCGACGTTAATTATTTGACCGCAGATGAAATGCGATATTGTCCAGTAGGAAAACGTCAGCCAATCTTCCCCTACAATTTCATTAAAGCTTCAGCAAATGACGACTCACTACAGTCTGAATGGAATCTTAGTAGCAAACGTGATCCTGGTGCTTCTGCTTCTGAAAAACAACATTCACTTGGCAGGACTTCTCCTCAGGAGCAACCTCTTCATGCCGAAGCCAGGTGGCCTCCAGATTGGCCGCCTTCTTCTCAAGTACTCGGATATACATTCGGACAACTTGGATACATTCGGCTTATTCCCCGCAACAATCAGAATGTACAATTCGAATTTCGAAGATACGTTTTTCCTGCCGGTTATCCAGTTAGACTGCTAACAGAAAAAAGGAGATATGGTCCCGTGCCAGTCCAAGAAAATATTGTTTTATCAGTATCCAATGGTGACATTTTTGCAATATTAGAACAAAGCGGGGTTCTTCGTGGAATATATGCGACAAATAGATCTCATTCGAGAATCAAAATAAATATGATAAGCGGCGAAGTTAATTATTTGACCTCAGATGAAATGCGATATTGTCCGTTAGGCATACGTCACCCAATCTTTCCCGATAGTTTTATTAAAGCTTCATCAAATCGCGATTCACTACAGTTTGAATGGAATTCCAATAGCGAACGTAACTCTCGTTCTCCTTCTTCTAAAGAACAACATTCACCTGATCAAATTCTGATCAAATCAGAACCAACTACTTGAATTTCGAAGATCCGTTTTTCCTGCCTATAAAAAAGTTAAAATGCGAATAGATCATACGAGCTATGTGCATTGGCCAAACCAAGAATTTATTATATTATCGACATCCAATGGTGACGTTATTGCAATATTGGATTATAGTGGGACTCTTCTTAGAATATATAGAACAGTTGAAAATCAATTCGCGAATCAAAATATATATGATAAGCGGCGCAGTTGATAATTTGACTCCAGATGAAATAAGGTACTGTCCAGTAGGCAAACATCATCCAACTTCCCAAATAGTTTTGTTAAAGCTTTTGCATGTTACGATTTACTACAGTTCGCGTGGGACTCGAAACGCGAACGTAATCAAGGTTCTTCTCCTTGTGCCAGATAACACTCATCTGCCCGGACTTATCCACAGTAGCCTCCTCTTCATACCTGGACCAGGTCTCCCTCAGGCAGGCCCTCTTCTCATAGAGCACTAGGATTTGCGCTTGGGCAACTTGGATATATTCGGCTTATTCCTGAGACAAATCAGAAACGGCAATTTTAGTTTCGAGGATGGTCCTTTCCCGCCGATGAAGGAATTCGATTGCTTGTGGGAAACGGTAAATTTGTACCCACGCCAAACCAAGAATATATTGTGTTATCAACATCCATTTGTGACGTTTCTGCAAATTGTGATTCACTGCGGACTGTATCATCAATTCAATAAGAAAATTGTAAAATAAAACATGATAATCCTTGTAACCTGAAGCTAGATCAAAATTAAATGAAGATATTAAAACATCATTGTATTTTTTTCTTTGAGGTTTTATTTGAATTGTTGCTTCTGCAAATGTTATGTCAATGCAAATAACGAAATTTTACGTACAAGATCATGATTTTAAATATCAAAATCCTGAAAAAGGGCTCTGATGAATTTTGATACTTTGTTCAATTTTGTGGGATCGTGATTACCATCATATTCATTCAAGATGTTTCCTTTTTCGGCTGCCCAATTAACATTAAATATCAATGATGAAAAGGGTTTTCTTTTCAATAACTGACGCACTGGACCGTCGCACTTCGCTGAAAACTGCATTGGGATCTATTCGCCGTTTCTGATCTGGGTACAGCAAGCTGATTCGGAAAATCGACACATCCTTTACGGTAGGAACCGAGCTCTGTTGGTTTTGAATTTGAATAGCTACACGTCTGTGAGAATATTGTACATCTTTGCGAAATTTTTCGTAATGTTGAAACTTCCACTTTTGAAATTTTGGACTTTTCGCATTTTAATACTTAGGGACATTGTCTCGCGGATGATGAGATCTTCCTTGTAAAGGTAATATTGCTGAAGGATTGTTCTTCAGTCATTATCTACGGCGATAGATCTGGAATTAAAATTCACATACGCCCGGATATAGTTGGTTATAAATATTTCTTGAGATACGGATATTGAATAAATTTGGCAGAGTTGATAATCTGATTTGTAGAGAAGTGGTATATCCATTACGAACCTTGAAGATCCATTCCTCACTAGGATCGTTGATCTTCAGGATTGTGCCAATGCTGACTGTCATGACGTGACACAGAGACACCTTGATTTCTTCAATTTAATATTTTTCAATTATAATTGGAACTTGATTGATAATTGATTATCAATTGTTTGCTATATTATTAATGGTTGATTAATACAAGTCAAATCAGCTATCAAAATGCATCATTAGTTTTCATAGAAAGGAGGCATGAGTACTCTCCTTGCAATGATTTGTATTTTCGCCTTTTCTCTTTCCTTTTCTCTGTTTTATGTTAAGTTTTATGTTAAGTTCCTCGTGGTGAAATAACATCAATCACATACCTCAAAAACAGAACCTATTTTGAAAGAAAATCACAAAAATATGCTTGACAATAGGATTCGCGCTATTTACTTACAGTCAATACGATGCGTAGAAAATTAGTCTACTGTGAAAGCTTTCGCTTACCTGAAACAAAAAATATAAATTTGCGTTAGACAAACTACGGTTTTTAATTTTATCAAATGATAGGCACAGGTCTGCCACAGATTAGTGAACCTTTGAAAAAAACATGAAAAGTTCCTAATTTTGTACACAAAAAGAGAGCCATGTAATGTCAATACAAACACTCATCTACTCAAAAATTGCATAGGCCACGTGTCAAATTATCGAAACATAGAATAGAGCAAGTAGTAACTCGCCATTCTCGACTGGGTCTTATGAAATTGTATCACTCAAGTTAAGACATCTCAAGGTTATGGTAGATAGTTAATCGGACGGAAGCCTAGGCTACAAGTTAATTAGACCATTCATAAGACACGAACCAAACTATACACTTCACAGTGAAAAAAGGGGATCCAGAAACTTGATAAAAAACTTCGAGGTTGATACAGGGTTCCAGGAACTTATATTTTATTTTTTATATTTCCAAAGACAAGGTTGATGATTATATTCTGCAAGATTTCAACTAAAAGAGAATATTCATGAATTAGCCAACATTTTCAAAAATACCATAATTTATTCTCTCTCATCTTGGCAAAAATGAAAATCGATTAATCTCTGGCTTTCAACTTGGTGGTCATCTCTAATTCCATTGGTGAGTGCAACAATAATTAACAAAAAATTGAGAAAATCAAGAAAAAAATATGTACGATGCAAACAGCTTTGCCCAGTAAAAAATTATCATCAACATATAACACTTTGTGGAATCGTAATTCTATTTTTATCATTCAAATATATTTTAAAAGTTTTCTCTTCTAGAATGAATTTAAAACTTTGATTTCATTGATAATGTTTTGCTTGGAGCTTTTTGCATCGTACATGTTTTTGGTGAGATTCCACATCATTTTCTTTTATTTTGGATTGAAAAAAATGTTTTGTCTACTTCAGAATGTTTTAAAAATGTGGAAAAAGTCCAATTTTTAACCAAATAGTTTCTACTGGGAAAGAATGGATTTTCAATCAAAATGCAATTAGAAATTTCCAGTTAAACACATTATTTCTTATTAAACAAAAATTGTTTTCGACAAAATAGTTCAAATTCGTTTGAGACAAGAAGAATTTACGACGAGTATTTGAATTCTCAGAAGAAGATATGAATTCTCTAATCAAATGATGAATCTTCAACGGGAAAAACATTATTTCTTAACAGAGCAGTTTATCTTTCAACTAAGTCCAGAAATATTTATTTCCTACCAAAGAGAGAAACTTTTTAAAAGAAACAAAATTCAACCAAAGAATTCAAATTATAACATCACGTATAAGTTTTCAACGGAGGGGCTTCATTTTCTTGAACAAAAATGAAATTTCAACCAAATACGATTATTTTTAACCAAGAAGATAAATTTTTTGACCAAGAAAAGACATATTTTTATCCAAATCGTTGGATTTTCACCTATAGAGATGATCTTCTACAGAGAAGATTTATTTCCTACTGGAAAAGAAGCATTTTCAACGAAGCGCATTTTATGCTATATCAATGAAAGTACACTCAATTATGAAACTTTAAGCAACTATGATGCGATACTAATCACCGATATGTTTACTGATACCAAAATGATAGATGATATTTTTCCTCAGCTTTATTTCTTGAATGTTACGTGATGTATTGAAAACATAAATTTCTACAAGTGAGTCATTCAGAAATAACACTTATCTATCTCTCATGCGCTTTCGAAACCTATTTACAAAACGTGGCAGTTTCGTGGAAAAGATTTCCAAGGTGCCAGTTGACTCATAAAAATCTAATGAAGATTAGTACAACTAGCAGTACAAATATTCCAGAATTCTCAGTCGCGATTCACGAAATCTATTAAATACCAAGAGGCAAAATGAAGATCGCCAGCTACATTCTAATTCTTACATTTTCGGTTCATCTGGGTTTTGTTGGTAAGATTAATTAGGCTGACTATGCCAATAATTTTTATGTTCACATCCAGTTCCTGAGGCTAATGAATTTTGTCCTACGATGTCTCTAACCTTTCGCAAGCTGTTGGAAATAAAATTGTTTGGGTACAGGTTTTTTTTTTTATCTTTTCCATTAAACTATGATGAAATACAACATTTTCAAAAATCAATGAAAAGTACATGCAGAACAAATAAAAGTATTTAAAAATATTGGAGACATGACTATTTTCACGAATAATTTGAATTATACTTCATCGCTTCAAAGCATCCATTCATTTTGTAGCATAGAAAATTAACCTGGAGCTAACACACCTAACCCCTAGAAACGAATCCTAACAAAACACAGGCAGGCTATTCCACCTACCCCTGGGAACATCAAGTTTAGTCGCCTAGTTTTTTGAAATAATCACACTCCACACCACAGTGCGCTAACCCACATACTCCTTAACTCACCTAACACCTAGAAACGAATCCTACCAAACCACAGGCAGGCTAACCCACCTACCCCTGGGAACATTAAGTTTAGTCGCCTAGTTTTTTGAAATAATCACACTCCACACCACAGCGCGCTAACCCACATACCCCTTAACTTACCTAACACCTAGAAACGAATCCTACCAAACCACAGGTAGGCTAACCCACCTAAACCTGGGAACAGCGAGTTTATTCGACTATTTTTTTGAAATAATTACAATCGACACCACAAGCGTGCTAACCCACGTACCACTTAACTTACCTAACCCCTAGAAACAAATACTACCAAACGACAGGCAGGCTATCCCAACTACCCCTGGGAACAGCGAGTTTAGTCGCCTATTTTTTGTTGTTGAAATAATTACATTCGACACTACAAGCGTGCTAACCCACCTACCTCCTAACTCACCTAACCCCTGGAAACCAATTCTACCAAATCACAGGCACGCTAAGCCACCTACCATGGGGAAAAGGACACGGTAAGTATCCTGAGTCTAACTTTATGCTAATAAGCTATCCCTAAAGAGTTAAAAGGAACTACCCCTAAGTTCAAAGGACGTGGGTTGGCACGCTTGCGGTGTCGAATGTAGTTATTTCAAAAAAAAATATGCGACTAAACTCGTTTTTCCCAGGCGTAGGTGGGTTAGCCTGATTGTGGTTTGGCAGGATTCGTTTCTAGAGGGTGAGGTGAGTTAGGGAGTATGTGGGTTAGCACGCTTGTGGTGTCGAATGTAATTATTTGAAAAAACTAGGCGACTAAACTCGCTTTTCCCAGGCGTACGTGGCTTAGCCTGCTTGTCATTTGGTAGAGGTGGTTTTTAGGGGTTAGCTGGGTTAGGGGGTAGGTGGGGTAGGTGGGGTAGGTGGGGAGGGATAATGCAAATCAATTTTATGCGCTATACACTTGAAAATTTGTATAATTCGATTGATTAAGATGCAACAACTATGCTCGTTGTTTAATCTCATTTTCATCCCATTCTAGGGGTGTTTTTGGGCTCTAGCTAGAAATTTTGAGGGTATATGAATTTTTTTGACGTTGGGTTCGCATGCAGCAATAAAAAATACATAGGGATGCATGAGTCTCGTTCAGGGATATGAAACTTAATTTTTTTGTGGGGCTGTGTAATGCAAATGTACATTAAAACGAATCAGCCTAAATTATGTTCGAAAAAAATAACTAACCGAACCGGTGGGCATCGTGCGATCCCTACAATGCCAGAGATCCATTTATTTTATTTTCACGTTTGACTTTAGTTTATTGCAAAATCTGCAAAGTTACAAGACACAGGCTTGAATGAATGAAACTGCAAATTCTGTAGCAAGTCACTTTCAGTTTTAGTATTCGAAATTGAAAATTCATCCATGTCTATTTGTTCTTGCAGAATTAAGTTGGCAGAACGATTCACCTCTTGCACTTCCTCCTAAGAAAAGGTGGCAATCATCTTCAGGCCAATCTTCTTCGAGCCACCAAAGCCAACAAGTTAATTTGGGTGAGTAACTTTATTTTTGAAGTAACTCGTTACAGATACGTTACACAGCAAAAATATCAATTCGTTGCAGGTACTTTACTTGAAGAAGTGACTTATATTTTTCTAAAATTTACCATAAATTTCCGGTCAGGTGCTCTTCCATTTGAGCTACATAGAGATCAGAGATAGATTATGTTTTTCTGATATACGCTAATTTAGCAAGGTGTTACACAAATAATTATTAAATTTATACAGATTCCCAATTTAATAATGATTTTTGTAACAGCTGGATAAATTAGCGTATATCAGAAAAACGTAATGACGAAATAATTTTTTTGTATCAGAGGATTTAACATTGATCGATATTCTAGATTTCCGTTATTCACAGTATGTGTGATTGGATTTCTCAACGGATCGATAATAATTGCCATCTCCGATGATAATACAGATTCCCAATTTTATAAGAAAAATATTGGAAATAATTTTCCACGATTTTAAGAAAAATATAATTTTTGAACAAGTAATAATTGTTCGTATAATTGAAAATTATTTACAAAATACTTGGAATTTCGACCCTTTACGATCAAAAATAATTTTTGAAGAGAAGCAAACCTCCAGTCAACACACGACACACCGCGGGTAGAGAAAGGGGGGGCTGAAGGGCTTCTTCCGGTGGGAGAAGAGAAGTAAGCCTCTGGTCTGTGACATAAGACACAACGCGTGTGTCAGAGGCTTGCGTTACACTTTCCAGTCCTGGTTTCATTTGAATTAGGCGCGACTCCCCATATCGAGGTCTAAGACGTTTACACATCAGCAACTTCAGACGTAAGAATTTTTGTTGTTTGATAACGATTACTCATTATTGTCTTCCAGAATTCTACCATTCATTTGTAGTTTAAACATAGAAGCCTTTTTGGTAATAGCGTTCATGTAAACACCTCAATTCAAAATTATCTCATTGCAATATTCTAAGTATTTGTCATCCTAGGTCAAAAAAGAACAACTGTTTGGTTGCAAAACCTGTGAATTCCTGTAGATTCTTGTAGTTGTAAATTCCTGTTGATTCACTCGACTAAAATTATTTTACAAACTATTTGTCGCCACATTTTTCTATCCTGACATACCTTTCTAGCTTCCTCCACGTCCATGTATTTTCTCATGCAAGCTCTTGTGTTTCTATGGCTTCTTACGTCTCTCAGAATTAGAGTCACATTTACACATTCAGGCCATTCTTTCCGCGGTCTGCCTCTGGGCGAACTGTCAAGACAATGAAGGTCAAGCGACAAAAAATTTGTTCTTTTTCAAGCAATGGATGAACGAGTTTCGTGTATTAATTAAACACTGTTTTAAATGCGGAAAAATACCATTCAAGCTCAGCTATGGCTTGAAAAATGTTACCGGGAATGTTGTCCGTCGAGAACAAACATTTGCTGATGGTATGCAGATTTTGAACGCGGTCGAACCACCACCGCAGCCGCGGAGAAATTCTAGCCGCGGAAATTCTAGCAAAATCTTTGAAATCTTTGTGAAATTTTCTTGAAATAGTTTGAAAAGTTTAAGAATTCTTTGAAATACCTGTACAATCGTTTTCAAATCTTTTGTAATAATTTTAAGATATTGCAATATTTGAAATGTTTGTGATTTTTTTAAATGTTTGAAAAGTACTTCCAAAAATTTGAGAAGACCAGATCATTGACAATTAAAAGTCGCTAAATTTTTCCTATATCAGCTTTGATAAATCTTGTGGAAAAATCATAACAATTGGACGTATTATGCAGATTAAGAAACGATAATAATATTTACGATTTTTTCACAACTCTACGATTAAAGAACTTTTTTAGTTTATTTCGTCTCAGCCAAACCCTAAGGTAAACACGTCATGAGGGACCCGAAAGGAAACTTTTCAGTGCTAAGGCATTTGCGAATTATAAAATTTCTCAAAAAAATAAATATACACATGAATATCCAAATATACATACATGAATATCCAAATATACATACATGAATATACAAATATACATACATGTATTTCGTAGGGGTGAATTATAAAATCAATTGTGTGCTGACCATGTGAGTTTATATAAGACTTATTACTCACTTATTTATTACTTATTATATACTGTAATTTCATAAAATTTGCAAAATACGTAGTAGTCAAAGTGATTCAAGAAGGTACGCACTTTCAATTTTTTAAGTGTCCCGACAAGTATATTTTATGCACCGAACGTAGACATTGGACCTCACAATATTTTAAAATTCTACTTTGAAATATAAAAAATTAGATGAATGTTTAATTCTTTAAACTTCAAATGACTTAAACATATACCAATCTTCTTACCTTTCTCTTTCAGATATTCTATCGTCATAATTGGCAAAATAAATTTTTAATAATAACAAAATAACATACAAACAGAGTGAAAATAAAACTTTGAAAAAATCGTAACATAGTTGTGCGTGACATCACAGTAATCAGTAATGAACAAAAAAGTACGATATGTAATCATATTCAGTCTTTAAATATTCATTAAATAACGCTAATTGGCATACTCGCTAACAAAATGGTTACATTTTTTTAGAAAAAAAAGAAGTTATATGCAAATGAGATTTTGTTTTTAAATACAGTTCTTTGACATTATAATAATTTCTAAACCAAAATGGTACTGAAATTATCTAGAAGTGACTGAGGTGCATTAATAGCAATCGAAATTATGTTCTTCTGCATTGAAAAGAATTTAAGAGAATTCCATGAAATTTATAAGAATTGCAGGTGATGTTCAACGAATTCCGAATAAATTTCAAAAATGAAAATGAAACAATGAGTTGTGTTGAATTCAAACACAGTGAGCCTCAATCACTTTCAACCTAACATTTGTATCGCTCAACTCTCCTTTACAGAATCCTTCACTTGTGATTTTGAAGTATTTTATACCAAAAACGAGAATAAAATATCAAGCTCTTTTCAAAATGAGTTCAATAAGGAACATGATTCCTCTATTTCTTTTCGCAGAATGGAGTTCACAGTCAAGCAGAGATTGCCTTGACACTCCCCGCCCAGTGCACTGTCGCTCTTCTCCTTCTCGTCGTATACCTCAGCCTCCTGAGGAGCATCTTCTTCGTGCCAGGGACAGGTCGCCTCCTGATAGGCCTCCTTCTCCTAAAATACTTGGATACGCACTTGGAGAACTTGGATATATTCGGCTTATTCCCCTCAGAAATCCGAATATACGATTCGAATTTCGAAGATACGTTTTTCCTGCCGATTATCAAATTAGATTGCTAACAGAAGAAAAGAAATATAGTCCCGTGCCAGCCCAAGAACATATTGTTTTATCAGTATCCAATGGTGACATTTTTGCAATATTACAGCATAGCGGGGTTCTTCGTGGAATATATTTGGCAAATAGCGTTCATACGAGAATCAAAATGAATATGATAAGCGGCGAAATTAATAATTTGACCTCAGATGAAATGCGATATTGTCCAGTAGGCAGACATCACGCAATATTCCCCTTCAATTTCATTAAAGCTTTTGCAAATGAAGATTCACTACAGTTTGAATGGAATCCTGAAAGCGAACGTAACCCTGATTATTCTCCGCCTAACATAAAAAATTCACCTGAACAGACTTCTCCAAAGAAGCATTCTCTTCATGTCGAAGCCTGGTCACCTCCTGGGTGGCCGCCTTCTCCTAAAGTACTTGGATATACACTTGGACAACTTGGATATATTCGGCTTATTCCCCGCACAAATCAGAACCTACGATACGAATTTCGAAGATACGTTTTTCCTGCCGGTTATCCAGTTAGATGGCTAACGGAAGGAAACATCTATATTCCCGTGCCAGCACAAGAACATATTGTTTTATCATCATCCAATGGTGACATTTTTGCAATATTAGAGTATAGCGGGATTCTTCGTGGAATATATACGACACATAAATCAAAATCGAGAATTAAACTAAATATGGTAAGCGGCGCAGTTGATGATATGACTCCAGATCAAAAACGAGATTGTCCAGTGGGCAAACGTTACCGAATCTTTCCCCACAATTTCATCAAAGCTTTAGAAACAAAAAATTCACTACAGTTCGAATGGAATTCTAATAGCCAACGTAACCTTGGTTCTTCTTCTCCTGACAGACAGAATTCACCTGACTGGACTGCTTCTCAGAAGCCTCCTCTTCATGCCGAAGCCTGGTCGCCTCCTGTGTGGCTACCTTCTTCTAAAGTACTTGGATATACACTTGGACAACTTGGATACATTCGGCTTATTCCCCGCACAAATCAGAACCTACGATTTGAATTTCGCAGATATGCTTTTCCTGCTGGTGAATCAATTAGGTTGCGAACAAAAGAAAAATGCTATATTCCCTTGCCATCCCAAGAACAGATTGTATTATCAGCATCCAATGGTGACGCTTTTGCAATATTAGAGTATAGTGGGCTTCTTCGCGGAATATATGCGACAAATAAAGCTCGATCAAGAGTCAAGATAAATATAATGAGCGGTGCAGTTGATAATTTGACCCCAAATGAAAGGCAAGATTGTCCAGTGGGAAAACTTTACCCAATCTTCCCTGAAAATTTCATTAAAGCTTCAGCAAATAACGATTCACTACAGTTCGAATGGAATCCTAATAGCGAACGTAACGCTAGTTCTTCTTCTTCTCGCGGACAACATTCATATGAAAAAATTCTGATCAAATCAGAACCAGCGATTTGAATTTTGAAGTTACGTTTTTCCTGCCCATGAATCAATTCGGAAGCGAATAGATCATACGAACTATGTGCTTGGGCAGAACGAAGAGTATATTGTATTATCAACATTCAATGGTGATGTTTTTGCAATATTCGATTATAGTGGAAGTCTCCATGGAGTATAGGACGAAGGAAGATAATTCGCGAATGAAAATGAATATAATGGGCGGCGCAGTTGTTAATTTTACCCTATTTACCCTATATTGTGTTATCAACATCCATGCAGCCATTTAGGCAGATACTACCCAATCTTCCCACACCTTTTTACGAAAGTTGTTGCAAATTGCAATCCACTGCAGACTGTGTATAATTAATTTAATGAAAAATGGTAACATAAAACATAATAATCCTTGTAGTCTGAAGTTGAATCGGAATCAGATTGAAACTGAAAGCTTATTTGCTTCTTTATATTTTATTTTTAGTTTTATTTTATAATTTTGATATTTTGATATGCAGGGTAACCTCAGAAGGTGAAAAGAAGATTCTTTCCTTTCTTTATAGAAACATACAAGGTTTAATTTATCTTCTATCTCCTAACTACATACACTCTAAATGAGTCTCTATCTTGCCTACTCTTTTGATATTTCATCTCTCTATGGGAGATTTTTAACTTTCAAAACTCTTATTTTTGGGATGGAATATATTTTCGTATATCGTAGTTGTATATATTTTTCTATGAAATTCAGTAACTTGATAAAATCGCATAAGTTAGATAAAACTAGCTATCTCTAAAATGAAGAGTGTAATTTTTAAATTTCTGAAAAGTAATGTCTTTTTATTTTATTTTTATTTATATTCTTCTCTTGTTACTATTTTTCAGTCTTATCTCAGTAGGAATAAATTTGCATAAATCGTTTAAATTCGAAGTCCAAATAGTTGGATATAATCTCTTTTTATTTTCTCCAAACAAAACAGCCTAATTCATTGCCTTAGAAAATTTTCTTAAGAGAAGAACTTGGAAGTTTTGGCAGATTCGGGGTTTTATTAATGTTTATGTTTAATAAATACCAAAGTTTTATTAAAGCTTTAAGAAATGACGATTCAATACAAGGCAATTGGAATCTTTATTGCGAACGTCACCCTGGTTCTTCTTCTCATGACAGGAAACATTCACCTGATCGGATTTCACTTCAGGAGACTCCTCTTCATGTCGAATCCAGGTCCTCTCTCAGCAGGCCTCGTTTTGTCCAATTGTGACATTTTTGCGATACTGAAGTATACTGTGATTCTTCGTGGAATATTATAAGACAGATTGAAATCATTCGAGAATAAAAATAAATATGATAAGCGGTGACGTTGAGAATATAACATCAGATAAAGTGAGGGAGTGTCATATAGGCAGATATTACTCAATGTTTCCAAACCTTTCCATGAAAGTTATTGCAAATTGCCATTCACTGCAGACTGTGTATCATTTATTCGATAAGAAAATTGTGGAATAAGACATGATAATCCCTGTAACCTGAAGTTGTATTAAAATTGAATTAAAATATTAAAACATCATTGAATTTTTTTCTTCCAATACTCATTTGCCTGCTCGGTGGGTTCCTGTCACCACTAAGCAGCGCGTCCTCGGGTTGCGGATAAAGAAACGGCCCGTTAGGCTGAACAGCCCCTCAGGTTAGCTGCGAATACAAGAATGATCAGCCGCGGACAGCCGATAGAAACCTGTAGTGGGTGTGGTGAGCCCAGCCTAAGATGTTGGCCTAGCACTGCCTAGCACTGGTAGAAAACACGATGACCATGGCTTGGGAGGACCAACCTATTCACGTTCATACGCAATGAGTGGGTCCTGGCAGGCCGAGGTGCAGCGTGCATCCACCTAGAAACACTACCCGAACCAAAACTAAAAATCTTGTAAGGGAAAAATCCTGCTGCTCATTGGACACCGCAGCGATGACACTGCCCGCAAGGGATGTGTGGAATGATTCGCCTGTATAGGGCCAAAGGGGTACTGATGCCAGTATAGGCGCGCTGCCTTGCAGGGGGACGTTAGGATACAAGGATGAAACTGTAATGTGTCTGACGACAAGTTGACATGGTCCTTGTCAGGGTCAGAAAGCTCCCATCCTTAGACCTAGGGAGGTATAGGGGTTATCACTCCTGGGACAGTGGACTCACCCACGTTCGGAATAGGATCCTAACGTGCGGATTATCTTGAAACTACCATGGCTAACTTGCAAAAACAAAAAACTACAGTTGAAGATCTGAGGGTGGGAACTCTAAACGCGCATATTCTAAATAATGGCGGATTTAGCGAACTCATTGGGATAGCAAATAAATACAAAACTGACTTAATAGCACTTCAAGAAACATGCTGGCCGGACGATTTCGCGTCAATTTCTAAGGATAACTATACTTTTCACTATGGGAGAGCTAAGGGAAGCACACTGGGGACCGGTTTTCTTATTAATAAACGAATCTCGCAAGCGGTTATCGACATGCAATTCATTAACGATCGGTTATCATACATTGTACTGGAGGGTATTTTCAACAAACAGGTATTAATCAATGTGCACTGCCCCACCGAGGACAAAGACGAAGACACTAAAGATCTCTTTGACGAAACAATCGGGCAGGTTTTTGACAAGTTCTCAACTTATGATGCAAAAATAGTATTGGGAGATTTCAACGCGAAAATTGGAAAAGAACCGATCTATAGGCCTACAATAGGATCAGAAAGTTTGCATGACGTCAGTAACGACAATGGAACTAGAGTAATAAACTTTGCAGCTTCAAAGAACCTCGTTGTCAAAAGCACATATTTCAAGCATAAAAATATACATAAGGCCCACTGGAGATCACCAGATGGTAACACTCACAATCAGATTGATCACGTTCTAATTGACAGAAGACGTCATACAAACATTCTCGATATAAGATCGTATAGGGGAGCGGATTTAAATTCAGACAATTCTCTCGTGATAGTAAGAATAAGATCTAGGCTAGCGATAACTAAGAAAACAGGCCGCATAGAGCCAACATTTCGTTTCAATATAGATAAGTTCAAAACAGCAACAGAAACATTAAATTATGAAGTTCAGATTTCTAACAGCTTTGACGCTCTTCAAGAACAGAGAGAGGATAACAATAATTTCGAGGAGGATCCGGAAACCCTGTGGAGCAATATACAAAAGGCGGTAAAGACAGCCCCGAAACTTACGATAGGTTTAAAGAAAGTAACAAAAACCAAAACATGGTTTGACGAAGAGTGCAAACTCGGGTCTGAAAAACGTCGGAAGGCCAGACTAATTAGTTTACAAAATAAGTGCGATCAAACAAATAAAAAGTATCTCGAGATTAGTAAAAGTACAAATAGGCTCTATAGATTTAAGAGAAGGGAGTGGGAAAAGAATAAAATACTAACAATAGAAACGCATAATAAACAGAATAACCCGCGTGAGATGTACAGGGGAATCAATTCTATAAGGAAAGGCTTTCAAAGTCGAACGGAAGTAATGAGGGACGAAAATGGCAATCTAGTAGCCGATGCGACAGAGAGACTGAATTTATGGAAAGACTATTCCGATAAACTATTAAATGTACGCGAAGCCCCCGTTGAAGGTAATCTCGGCGAAATCCACACTGCTGATCTATTAATTGATGATACTGCTAATATAGAAATAGAAATGCCTATAAAGAAGTTGAAAAATAACAAAGCCGCGGGTATCGACGACCTTCCGTCAGAACTGATAAAAAATGGAGGCCCTTGCCTCACAAGACAAATTATTAAATTAATACGCACAGTTCGGAAAACAGAACGCATGCCGGAAGAATGGAATACCTCTATCGTTGTTCCCATCTTTAAAAAAGGCGATAAAACTGACTGTAATAATTATCGGGGAATTTCACTTGTACCTTCAGTCTACAAGATCCTGTCTAATGTAATCCTAAGTAGACTGACTCCTTTTGCCGAGGAAATTATTGGGGATTACCAGTGTGGATTCCGCCGAAACCGATCTACAAGCGATCAAATGTTTACAATTAGGCAACTGCTAGAAAAAAAATGGGAATTTCAAGAAGTAGTGCATCAGCTATTTATCGATTTCAAAAAGGCTTACGACTCTATTATACGCGCACGAATGTACTGGATCCTAGAGTTCTTGGGTGTACCAAGAAAATTGGTAAGACTTATCGAAATTTGCTTAAGCGGCAGTAGGGGTAGAATACGCGTAAACGGTAGTTTATCTGAAGAGTTTTCGATCCGCGATGGCCTGAAACAGGGCGATGCACTTTCGTGCAAACTCTTGGATATGCGGATGGTCTTGACTTTCTAGGGGATGATGAAGAAACGGTAGCTAAAAATGCAGAAATCTTGATCACAAAAGCCAAAGATATTGGCTTGGAAGTTAGCGAATCGAAAACAAAATATATGCCCGTCGTCAAATCCGGATAAAGTAATCAAGCCGGAAATATGAAATTCGAAAGGGTTAGCGAGTTTAAATACCTCGGGTCTATTATAACTAGCGAAAATAAGTTCAAAATGGAAATCGACGCGCGGCTGCACGCCGGCAATGGGTGCTATTATGTAGCAAACACACTACTAAAATCACGATTGCTATCTAGAAACATAAAAGTAAGAATCTACAAAGCAATATTAATGCCGGTCGTCATGTACGGGTGCGAAACGTGGGCGCTGACGAAAGGAGAGGAGAATAGGTTTAGAGTTTTTGAGAATGAAGTACTTAGGAAAATCTATGGTCCAAAAAGGGACAAAGAGACCGGCGAATGGAGAAAACTGCATAATGATGAGCTACATGCTCTCTACGGGTCAGCAAATATTGATAGAGTAATGAAAGCGCGTGAACTAAGATGGGCGGGGCATGTAGCAAGAATGGGAAATGAAAGAACAGTGGCATGATTACTTAAACTGGATGGAGGATGCACAGGATAGAGATGTGTGGCGGTCTCGGGTTAGTGAGGCAATGAACTTTCGAGTTCGAACTGCTTATCTATAATAATAATAATAATACTCATTTGCATCATTGTTTTGGAAAATTGCATGTCAATGCAAATAAAGAACTTTTACGTACGAGATGATAATTATTAATATTGAAAACCTGTGAAAGAGCTCCAATTTATTTCAATAATTTGTTCACTTTCGTGGGATCGTGAATAACATCCTATCAATTCAAGATGTTTCCTTTTTTGGCTGCTGATAGTAAAGTTACCTCAAATTATAGTTACCGCCACACTCCATTCCTCCAAAGGAAGGAAGGAGTGGGTGAGGATTAGATTTCTCGTTTTTTGGATAGGATGTAACTTGTCAGGTTCACACCTTTCCCTGTACCGTCGCACCTCGTTGAGAACTGCACTGGGACCTACTCGCCGTCTTGAATCTGGGTGCAGTAAGCTGATTCGGAAAATCGACACATCCTTCACGTTAGGAACCGATCTCAACCGATGTCCGTTGGTGCAGTTTGAAGGGCGAAGTCTATCGATATCTAATCAAAGATGAGAATTCGGGGCGGTCAACTGTTTGAAAACGTCGTTCCTAGCCAGTGTTTGACTTTAGTTATCAACGCAGTCGCGGTCCAGCTCAGTCACGCGTCGAGTGCAGACGGGCTGAGAAACCGTGTCTTTTTCCGAATTTTGTAGTATTTCTTGACGATGCAAGAAGTAGTGAAGACCGGCGATGAAGATTTTTAGTGTAACATACTTGAAGGTACGAATGCATAGGTGAGGTAGGGCATGTTTGCAGGCATTGCCAAGTTTGATTGGATGTTCGCTCACAAGCCTTAATTTGGGAAGAAATCATGGAAGGAAGCTATATTATGAATCGCTGACATCTAAAGAATGCTGACCGTCATTACGTGACTCAGAGACACCTTTTATTCCATTAATTGAATATTTTTTAATTACAGATTGAATTTGATTGACTATTATTTGATAATTGTTTCCAATTCAGTTTACTTATCTCAGTAGTTCATAACTGTCCATTGTCATCAGTTCATAATTTTAAAAATATCAATTTAGGGTTAAATAATATAGATCAGATTGACTGTTTATTTTTTTTCGAGAACTGGGTCAAAATAAACAGTCCTTTTTCATGCTAGTTGGATCAATTATTTTCTCAGAGTCATATACGGGATTAGTAGTAATGTTCAAATTCTTCATTCACACGAGCGCGTTCGTCATTATATCAAGGTGTAATGTAATTTACATTTAATCCTAGCTGCTTCTGTGTAATGGTTTAAACTTATTAAAGAGGATATCGTAGATTTGTGTAAATTTTTTTTAATGATACACTTTGAATTTTGAAATTTTGGACTTTCCGTATTTTAACACTTAGGGGCATTTTCTTTCTTTTTTAGTTTTATATGCATAATATTTGAAAACACGGTTTTTTATAGTAAAACTTTTTTCACTAACATAATTCAAAATTGATGCAAGAAGGGAAAAGATTTCTTGATTCGAGGCGAATCGATTGATCTATAATAATAGACGTTTTGGTCATAAATTTTCAAATAGAGTAATTCTGACAATTTTTGTGAAAAAATCATAATGCTGGGAAAGAGATAGGGTGCGACAGAACTTTTCCTTTCCCTTTTCCAGCTCAAAAAATTATCATCTTGAATACAGGATTTGATTTGTCTGATTTGTCTTTGTATTTAAAACATTTTTTTTTTGTATTATTTTGTAATTTTTCATGTTTTGTAAATTTCTATTTTTGAATTGAGCAAAATGAAGACTTTGGTTTGTCTATTATTGAAAAAAATAACTAATGCTTCCTCTATGAGGAAGCAAATACATTTGCTGAAATTCAAATTTTATTAATTTTTTTAATTATGTAGGATCGTGATTACAATCTTATTAATTCAAGAAGTTTCCATTTTCAGCTGCCCTGTTACGGTTGAATCGCAATTATGAAAAGTATTGTTTTTTAAATAATTGAAACTCAGACACACCTTTGATTGAATAAAATTTATTATTTTTTAATTTGAATTTGAATTTGATTGACTATCAATTATTGATTGTTTGCAATTCAGTTTATTCATTTCAGTAGTTTATAAGTGTCCATTATTATCAGTTTATGATTTTGAAAATATTTCGTAATAGTAAGAAATTGTCAATTAAGCAACGGTAAGTCAAATTATTATTTTTATTCAATTAGTTAGTTTTTAGTTAATAATTTGTTAATTGTTGAAGTTATATCAATTATTTTTGATGCTGTTTTTCACAAATGGAAGAAAAACCAGATCCTATCAAAAACTAATTCGTAACCAATTTGTAGATCTTTTTTGAATGGATAATTTCTGTTGATTCATCTTTTTCAGCATCTTGTATAGTTTAACTGCAAAATGGAATGTTTCATTTTTTATTATTTTCTTGTGCTATCCAAATTTGAATTTTCAATTTTTCAAGAAAATTTGAAAAATTATCATGACATTTTTGTAGACTGTTCGAGAAGAAACGTTATTCGTCTGGAGACTTTTTTCATATCTTGCATTGTGTGGCTCGAAATTTTTATTTTCATTTGTTCTTTTGAATTTTGTAAATGCTTTAACTTTCTGAATTCTTTTCCAAAATGTCTGGCTAACGAACTTGACCTTTAGCTTAAGGCAGCAAAGGAGTATATATACCGGAAGCCAATGCAATATGTCAATTCTTTCGAAAGGTATCGTGCTGACAGAAAAAAATCTACAGACACACACACACACATACACACACACACATACACACACGTATAGCCAGACAGACACATTTGCGATTGGATGTTTGGAAAATGTGCGCAGTAAAACAAGAGACTTGAGATGAAACATCTTCAGAATAAACACTGAATGATGAAAAGATTTTAAGTTCTTGGACTTTGAAATCTATAATAATTATACGGCATTTTTAAAAAGAAATGAAAAGACTTTTACCGTTATTTTTGTTAACATGAAATTAAGCTAGCTTTCTGCTATTCAAAGATCGAAAGTTTTCATTTATAATTTACGGAAACTCTGAAGATTATCCACCTTGATCTCGATATTTGACTTGGATAATGTATAATTATGTAGTCCATGTGTCAAAAACCCCGGTTAAGATCTACATTTCTCAGAAGTATACACGAAAATAAGTTTTTACTTTATTATTTATTGCGAATGTTTTTTTAAGATGATTTTTTGACGTTCTCAATGTGAGACCTATGCAGGCGTTAAAAAATCGTCAGCCTCATATAAAAAAGAATACATGAAGAAAAAAATAAATATTTCAAAGTATTTCAGGATGACCACTAAAAGTTTACAAAAAAATTCTTTGTCAATTTCCGTTTTTCTTTCGGTTCAAAAAAATATTTACCGGTAAATTCTCTACACCTGAATTAGAAAAATTTAAATAATTACTCATTTTCAACTTTATTTGAAGAATTTAAGAAGCCCTTATATAAACATGATGCAACCAGATGGTAATATCGTAAGACTTGTGAACAGGCTACGTCACTTTAAAGTGAAAAAACAAGATTATTTGCACACTAAGTGTACTCTGCCTCTATTTATTCACGTTAAAAATAATACCACAGAAAAATCACGAAATTCGATTAAACATATCAGCAAACCCTGTTACAGAAGTCTTCTAATTTCGAATCATTCAAACTAAACATTGAAAATTTTGAAATTTGTCCATTTCAGAGTCAAAATGGTCATCCGTGAATCATAACAAAGCAGCATTATCTAATTTTAATAATTTTTATCATGCGAGGTTTAGAATAAGACGAGGTTTTGAAATTACATATTCGAAATTGTGAATATTTCAGAGAAGTAGCCTTCAAAATTAAATAAGCTAGAATTAGAAGCCTGGAGAATCATTAAGTCTCGGAACGAGAATGACTTTCTTTCAAAATTCGTTTCGTAGCCTATTAATCCTAATGAAGTGATTGAAATATTCATGCTGGCCTTTTAATGCGAAAAATTTTGGCACTTATTTCCTCTTGCAGCAGGTTTGCCTGAAGAAAAGTATGAAGAACGGTCGAACAGTTGGACGGATCAACAACGGACCAATACTACAATCATAAAAATTCGAAAATATGGTATTAAAAAAACAGAAAATGAGAAAATAAGGAAGCGATTATGTAACTGTTTCACATTTATTTTCACTTCCATTTTTATGAACTGCCCATTGGTTTTTTGAATAGTTGTAAGGATTAAAATTGCAAAGAAGAGTACCAAGGTGAATTTCGAAAAAGCGGAAGAGTAAGTGAAAGTGAGAAAGTTACTTAACCATAAGTTAGTTAATTTCTTTAATTCATCATACTTATCTACGAAGGACAATCTTGAAACTAATAACATCGTCATCTCACACATAGGTGAGATAACGACTACTTAAGCATATATTTGTTTCTGATGATGCAATGGAATATTCTTTGGTTACATGTGTTAACACAATTATTCACTGAAGCATTGATCAGTTTTTCCTCTACTTTGCGAAAATGAGGATGGTCTATACTTTCGTGTTCACTCTGGCGGTCATCTTTAATTCTATTGGTGAATATACAACTATATCTATCATTTTTATTATATTTTGTATAATACATGTATGAATACGGTAGATGTCTATCAAAAATGCAACTGCGCAGTAAACTTTTGTGGTAAATTAGTATGCGCAGTACACTTTTGTGCTAAGTTAGGATGCGCAGTAAAGTCATCCATTGTGAAAAGCTACACACTGGGGATTTACGATATGTAAGGATGCGCAGTGGAATTTTTTAGTGCTTAGAGCTGCGCAGTATACCTATATTGTACGTAAGTTTGCGCATTCGAATCCTAAAACATGCCGGGGTGCGCAGTAGAGATCTGTGAAACACCAAGCTGCGCCGTACACTGTTGTGGTGTATCATGCTGCATAGTGGAGCACTGCAGTGTTCAAGGCTGCACAACAGAGACATGTGGTCATTGAGACTGCGCAGCATATACCTGCGTTGCGCAAGGATGCGCAGCGGGCGCTTATGATACATATAACTGCAGTATTTATTTGCGAGACATCTAGCTGCGCAGTAGGCATTCGTGTGGCATAGAGATGCGCAATACACTTTTGCGATAAATCAGGCTGCGAAGTAAATATCTAAGATATGTAGGGGTGTGCAGTAGGCATTTATAGGGCACAGAGCTGCTCATCAGTTATTTATTAGGCATAGAGCTGAACAATATATGCATATGGCAATGAAGGCTGCGCAGTGGATATCTATGATGCGTAGGTATGCGTAGTAGGTCCTGATGTGGCAATATGCTGCGCAGTATACATTTATAAGACATAGAGCTGTTCAGTACGTATTTATGGGGCATAGAGTTATGCAGAGAGTAATTATGAGGCATGGAGGCACATTACACTTTTCTGAAAAACGAGGATGTGCCGTAAATATCTAATATATGCAGGGATGCGCACTAAGCATTTATATGACATGGAGCTGCGCAGTGATTATTTATGTGGCGGAGAACTTCGAAGTAGGTATTTATAATGCATAGATCTGCGCAGTACGTATTCATGTGGCGTATGTAAGATATGAAGGGATGTACAGTAGGTATTTATAGGGCATAGAACTGCGCAGTAGTCCTTTATGTGATATGGAGCTGCGCAGTATACTTTTATGATAAATTAGGCTGCGAAATATGGACATATGGTAAGTAAGGATGCACAATACATACCTACGATATACATGGACACGAAGTAAGTATTCATAAGCCCTAAAGCTAATAGAACATAGAGCTGCGCAATATGTATTTATGGCGTTAATATGCAGCAAGAAAAAAGAAGTTATTTGAGAATGAAATTTTGTTTTTAAATACAGTTTTTTGACATCATAATAATTTTTAAACCAAAAATGGTACTGTAATAATCTAGAAGTGACTAACGTGTATGAATAATAAGAATTATGTTATTTTATATTTAAAAGTATTTAAAAGAATTCGATAAAGTCCATAGGAATTCCAGCTGATTTTTAACGAATTAAGAGAATTATTTCATTTATTCAATAATTCGTTTTTCGATCTTTGCGCAGATCGTGTGGACAATTAGAGTTTATAAGACTCAGCTAATACTGACTATTGACTGTCGTGGTTGCTGGCTGACACATGACTGATATTCTTGATTCTGAGTCGGTATGTCGAACAGCTAGTAAATGATAAAGTTGAGCAATAATAGAAGTAATATGAACAGGTAATCTAAGATGCAGATATGATTGAAAGTCCAGATAGAGTTCAAGTTGTGGGAAGAATTGGAGACTACTTAAATGGAGGGATCTTCCATAGTCAGAACGCCAGAGACAGTCAGAAAAGTTATTTAGAAACACATTAATGTTTCAATCGAGTGACACAGAATCCTATTCAAGCCATATTTTCTCCGAATTACTTAAGGTGAACATATTTTTGAGCTAGAGAACCCAGTTATACTTCTGATTGCGGTCAGGCTTTGAGGACATTGCCTCCAATTTGAGGAAACATCTTCTATGATACCTATCATCAGGCATACCTAGAAATCTCGACAACCATCTTAGCGCTGACTTGAAGGTATCGTAAGCTAACTGTAGTCTACCAGCTAGATGACACTCTTTCCTCAATCCAGATCACGTCGAAGAGGTGCCCTAAGTACTGTACCCAATTTCGTGAAAGGTTTTTGAAAAATTAATTGGTAATCCCATCCTTGCCCGGCGCACAGTGGGCTGAATCGGCAATTTACTGTTCAAAATCACCTACAGCCTAAAATTCTTAACCGATTTTTTAATTTTCTGTTTAGAGATGAGCAGCAATAGTCACTTTCCTTCTCTATTTTTTAAATAAATAAACAAAGAGCGAAAATAAGGCATTTTTTAATTATAATTTCTTATCCTTGTATAAATAACTTAATTAATCCCATTTCCAATGAAAGTGAATGTCGAAGTATCTAGAGAATATAAATAATTATCAGGGTATCAAATCTAATTGTCATAAATAAATTATATTAACAAAATGTCAACATCGTGGACATCTATAAATAGTCAAACTATTCATTCCTTTGTGAAATTTGTTTATAAAATGAACAAGTAATTTCGGTTTACAATTCTTCGTCACGAAACATCATCACTTATGTAATTTAAAGACGAGGAGAGAGAAAACTCATTACTTTCTGTCTATAAATGACCAAACTATACATTTGTTTATGAAATTTGTTGTTATAATAAACAAATAATATCGAATGACCAATCTTTATCACTAAATATTTTTACTAATATGATTTGAAAGTACTAAGAAAGAAAAACGATTACTATCTGCCAATGAAAGCCTGAACCATGCATTTGTTTATATAATTTGTTTATAAAATGAACAAAGTATACCAGAAAACAAATCTTCATGATCAAATATGATCCTGTCGTTAAAATCAGGCAATTTCAACTCACAAGGATAATTGGCAAGCAAAATTTCCACGATCTTGACATTTTGTTAATATAATTTGTTTATAACAAACAGATTCAATATCCTGCTAATTATTCATACTCTTCAGATGCTTCGACATTCATTTTCATCGAAAATGGGATTAATTAAGTTATTTATTCGAAGATAAAAAATAATGATTAAAAATGTCTCATTTTCGCTCTGTCTTTCTTCATTTGAAAAATAGAAAACGATGACAATTGAAAAATCTAATCCATAGACGCTCTAATCCAACTATTTTTGATCACTTCCAAATAAAAAATTTGAGAATCGATTGAGAATTGTAGGCTGTATGTAATTTTGAATGGTGAGTTCCCGATTCATTCTACTTTGCGGCGCTTTATTACATTCACATGTTGATAAAGAGGCTTCAATTTCATCAATCGATATATCACAGTTCAAAAAGGGGTATTCGTTTACAATCCACTGTATGCAAAGAAGAGCCTCAATCAGATAGAGAGAAAAAAGAAGGTCTTGTCATACATGCATACTTATATTGTTAGTCGAAGGAGCCCGCAACCTGAATCTATTGATTGCTGTCCAAAAATACTCAGGATTATTACAAGCCGCAAGTGAATTCAGCAGTGAAGATTCGTATTGCCTTTCTTTAGACGCACGTAACACCAGAAAAAATCTTTTTATTTCCGGGCATTTTTCCACCTCCTTATTGGCAAAACCCGACCTTTTGGAGACATTTAAAGACTTTCCAAGCTTAGGGTGCCTGACTCCACATTCTTTATTATCCAAAGGCTTTTTCCCTGGAATACGCCATTTTGGCTTTACAAGTGAATTTAACTGATCAGCGACAGTTGAAGTACGCGAAGTTCTAAGAAATAGACATTTGGTGTATAGAGCCAAATTCACGGTTAGCATTCCAAATTATTCTATTATATAAGAATGAGTCTCTATTTACTCTTGCGACCATCTGCATGGAATATGAAATATCAGCCCGACCCAAATTCAGAATTAATTCAAAAACTAAAAAGAAAACAATGCGTTGTATCAAATCCAACAAGTGAGCCTTAATCATTTTCAACCTGATAGTTCTGTAGCACAACTCTAAGTATTTTATACCGAAAACAAAAATTAAGTTTCAAGTCTTGTTTTGAAATTTTCTCAACAGAAAAGATGATTCCTCTATTTCTTTTCGCAGAATTAAGTTCGCAGTCAAGCAGAGATTGCCTTGATACTCCCCGCCCGGTTCACTGTCCCTCTTCTCCTTCTCGTCATATACCTCAGGCTCTTGAGGAGCATCCCCTTCGTGCCAGAGACAGGTCACCTCCTGGTAGGCCTCCTTCTCCTGAAATACTTGGATACACACTTGGACAACTTGGATACATTCGGCTTATTCCTCGCAGAAATCAGAATATACGATTCGAATTTCGAAGATACGTTTTTCCTGTCGATTATCCAATTAGACTGCTAACAGAAGGAAGGAAATATAGTCCCGTGCCAGCTCAAGAACATATTGTTTTATCAGTATCCAATGGTGACATTTTTGCAATTTTAGATCATAGCGGGTTTCTTCGTGGAATCTATTTGACAAATGCAGTTCATTCGAGAATCAAAATAAATATGATGAGCGGCGAAATGGATAATTTGACCTCAGATGAAATGCGATATTGTCCAGTAGGAAAACGTCACCCAATCATCCCCTTCAATTTTATTGAAGCTTCTGCAGATGACGATTCACTACAGTCTAAATGGAATCCTGAACCTAAAGCATTTGGATATACACTTGGACAACTCGGATACATTCGGCTTATTCCCCGCACAAATCAGAATCTACGTCTCAAATTTCAAAGATACATTTTTCCTGCTGGTTATCCATTTAAATTGCGAACAAAAGATAATAACTTTATCCCCGTGCCGAACCAAGAACATATTGTATTATCAGCATCCAATGGTGACATTTTTGCAATATTCGAGTATAGCGGAATTCTTCGTGGAATATATACGACACGTCATTATAAATCGAGAATTAAAGTGAATATGATAAGCGGCGCAATTGATAATTTGACTCCAGATGAAAAGCGAGATTGCCCAGTGGGCAAATTTGACCCAATCTTTCCTGAAAGTTTCATTAAAACTTCATCAACTATCGATTCACTACAGTCCGAATGGAATCCTAATAGCGAACGTAACCCTGGTTCTTCTTCTACTGACAGACAACACTCACCTGGTCAAATAATAAAACCAGAAAATCAGGATTCACTACAGACCAAATGGAATCCTCACAGCGAACGTAACCCCGGTTCTTCTTCTACTGACAGACAACACTCACGTCGTCAAATAATAAAACCAGAAAATTACGATTCACTACAGACCAAATGGAATCCTCATAGCGAACGTAACCCTGGTTCTTCTTCTACTGACAGACAACACTCACCTGGTCAAATAATAAAACCAGAAAATTACGATTCACTACAGACCAAATGGAATCCTTATAGCGAACGTAATCCTGGTTCTTCCCATGACAGGAAACGTTCACCTGGCCAAATTCTGACCAAATCAGAGCCAACGATTTGAATTTCGAAGATACGTTTTGCCTGCCTATAAACCAATTCAAATGCGAATAGATCATATGAACCATGTGCTCGAGCCAAGCCATGAATATATTGTATTATCAACATCAAATGGTGACGTTTTTGCAATATTGGATTATAGTTGGACTCTTCTTGGAATATATAGGACAGATGAAAACAATTCGCGAATAAAAATGAATATGATATGCAATCTAGTTGATAATTTGACTCCAGATCAATCAATGTATTGTCCAGTAGGCAAAAATCACCCAATCTTCCCAAACAGTTTTGCTAAAGCTTTTGCAAATTACGATTCACTACAGTCTGAATGGAATCCCAGAGGCGAACGTAATACGGGTTCTCCTTAAAGTGCCAGACAACATTCACATGCCCAGACTTCTCCACAGTAGCCTGTTTTTTATAACAAGTCCATGTCTCCTCCGGGCAGGCCTTCTTCTCATGAAGTACTAGGATTTGCATTCGGGAAACTTGGATATATTTGGCCTATTTCTGAGACAAATCAGAAACGGCAATTCCAGTTTGGATGGTACTTTTTTCCCGTCGATGGAGAAATTTGATTGCTTGTAGGAGATGCTAAATTTGTACCCATGCCAAATCAAGAATGTATTGTGTTAACAAGATCAAATTGTGACGCTTTTGAAACACTGTAGGATACTGGCATTTTTCGTGTCATATAATTATAAGCCAGATGGGAATCGTTCGAGAATGAGAATAAATATGATAAGCGGTGATGTTGAGAATATGACATCAGATAAAATGAGAGAATGTCATGTGGGCAGATATTACCCAATATTCCCTCACCTTTTTATGAGAGTGTTTGCAAATTGCGATTCACTGCAGACTGTTTATCATTAATTCCAGAATAAAATTGTAAAATAAAACATAATAATCCTTGTAACCTGAAGTTGGATCAAAATTGAATTAAAAAGTTTAAACATCTTTGTATTTGTTTCTTGGAGTTTTCATTTCACTGTAAAAGCTAGAATTCGATTACGAACCTAATTTGGTATTAAAATAGTTCATGCAACAAAACAATTGCACTCCAGTTCGATCCGCTAATCTAATAAAATGAGGTCGATTTGTGGATCGAAATACGCTCGAAATGAGAATCGTCTGTCAATAACTAAATCTGATAAAACAAATTCTAAACTGTGTGAAGGTTCAACACTAATTTTTACGAATTTTAATTTTTAATTCTCCATATT
Organism: Andricus quercusramuli; assembly: GCA_932178445.1. Classification (NCBI taxonomy): domain Eukaryota; kingdom Metazoa; phylum Arthropoda; class Insecta; order Hymenoptera; family Cynipidae; genus Andricus; species Andricus quercusramuli. Next base: position 702,206 of record CAKNXH010002035.1, on the reverse strand, counting down.
TTTTTGCATAAAAATGTAGGAGAATGTTTATAAAAAACATTGGCACCTTCAGTTTTTGAATTTCGCCTACGAAAAAGTGGGAACAAAAAAAAAATTTTTTAGAAAAAGCTCAATTTTCTCCCGAACAGAAATAATTATTTTTTTTTCTTTTGTAGTTCGACACACTTTACTTACGAGGTGTACAAAATGTTACGAATGAATGTTCCATAATCAAAACAGTATCAAATCCGATTGAAATTGTCCCGAAATGGTATAAATCCACTTATACGGTCATCTTGAAGCTGGAATTTGAAATTCGAGCCAATTTAAAACTCGATATTATTAAAGGTATTACCTTCAGTATATAAAATTAAAAAAAAACTTTCAAATCCATTGAGCAAACGGGGGTCGAATCGAAACACAGGTGTCCCGGAAATGGTATCAGCCTGAGCGTGACTGTTCCACACCTAAATCTCAAAAATTTTAAATTTTCTATATTTCTTTACATAAGAATGTAGAATTTTGTTCATAAAAAAACATTGGCACTTTCAGGTGTTCGAATTCCGCCTAAAAAATGGGGGCAAAGAAACAAATTTTTACAAAAACCTGAATATTCTTCCAAACAGAAATAATTTTTCTGTTTCTCTAACTTCAATTTCGACTCACCTTTGACTGGAATGTGAACATATAGTTAAATTGTAAAGTTTTCATTAAAGTCAGTACATTGTTTTCATTCTTTCAACCGGCTTACATCTTGGATACCTCACGTTTGACGACATGTTTCATAAATCACGAGTTGTATTCACTTTCTAGAATTACATTATGATTATTGGTTAGTCCTCCGACCTTGTATGGACCATCCTTCACGAATCACATCTTTTATCGCGTACATTCTACACCACGTATACAAGATCATTCAGTTTTGCGTTTTGCGGTCTAGCCTTTTGAACATAGCACTTCATGATCTTTCCTTTTGATGAATTACATTCTTCGCGGCGATTTTTTTTTAATCTTGTTCAATCGGACGATTAGGTCAAGCGAGTAGGTGCAATAGGTTTGGAGGTGGTATTCAGATGGAAACGAGGTGGGTACCCGTGCGGTTATTCCGAAGACTAATTTGAAGGGAGTAAACTCAGTCACTTCATGAACCAAAGTGTTGTATGCAAACATAGCGAATGGGAGTAGTGGCTCAGTCGTCATAATCGTTTGCGTAATGTTTTATGTAATCTGTTAAAACTATATGGCTTCTCCCCAGAGACCCATTCGTTTGAGGACAATACCCGGAAGTCGTCGATTGCTTTACGTCAAAAAGTTCATCCATTTTCCTCATCATTTCACTCACAAGGGCTTCTTCTCGATAACTCAGGGTGCACTTTGGAGCACCGTGTTGAGAGAAGAGGTAAGCAGCAATAGAATAAGTATCGCTCTGCAATACTTGCTGAAGTTTTCCTGCATAGTCAGTATATGCCGGTTCCAATTCGGGGATGCAGGGAGCTTTCCCAAAGTGTCAAGTGACACTTCGTTAAATACGCCAAATGGTGTATCGGTAGTCATCATTGATTCGTACGTACGGGCTCCCATGAGTTCATTTTGCAGACAACTACGAAAATTCCGTATGTAGTTGTTTATTTGGCCCCGCAGGACGAGCCATGTGAGTCTGTCTCGGACGCACCTATACGTTTCTGGCATGCATTTGTGTCCTCCTACGAGACTTTCATAACATTTTATTTTTATTTCTGGTCTTAAGTCCAAGAGTGACCTGGATATTACCACGCCGGAGAATAGAGCTAAAGGTGTCGCGCATTTTATCTTGGGGCAGCGAATCAAGAAAGTCTCCTGAGTTTGCCATACCGCATTTTTTTCTGTTCATCTTTTTCTAGAGCAAGGTGAAGGTTGCCTAGATCAGCAATCACGTCCTTCCAGTCGAGTTCATCAATATTTTTAGTTTTTACAACGATGTGATTCGTCTTGTATTGACCGTCAGGGCTGACCACGAGTTGCCCTTCCGAGGTCGGCTTTTCTAGAGGTCTTGTAGATCAATACACTCGGTAAACACCAGGATCTTGGCCATAAAATTTGTAGGTTCACAGTCTGCTGTAGTAAAATTGGCGTTATTGTCGCCGCTGAGTTGCTACGACCTTGATAAAGCCTAAGTTTGTGTGAACCTCTAGTCGAAATGGGTCATTAAAGTCGTCAGCCTCCTGCAGTGATTTCTGATGTTTTACGAAATCCTTTAGGAAGCTGTTCACTTTGAGCGTAAATTCGTCGTCATAAAATTTTTTGCAGGGATATTGCTTTTTGAATTCTCTCAAAAGTTCTTCATAATTTTTACCTTCGGAGACATAACTGTAAGGAATTTGAATAACAGAATCAATACCCCCATTACCGCAGGACCAGGATTGATGATCTGTAAGTGATTTGTTGAACTTTTCCATTGATTCTTCTAACTCCTTCAGATTAGATCCGTGAGTCTCCTCAACATTGCTGTCCTTGCTCTCCACCTGAGGTGGGGTGATATCCACTGTGATTTGTTGCGGAGGTGTAGGGTCCTTATGATGAAAACTTGAAGCTTCTGTCTAGAAGGGACTTGTTCTTTGTACGGAATCTTGCTCCACTCCGTCTTTCACCAGTTTATGCTTTTTTTATTTGCTTCGATCTCTTGGTTACCAGGAATATAATTACGTGTCACCTGTGGGGGTTCTGAAGCCGATTTAATCCTCAGAATTCGTATTTGTTGGCAACGGGCATTTCTGTCGTAGTTTCCCAGCCGTTCTCTTCTCGTTTAGGGATCCAGACAGTTGCGCTTCTGATGAGAAACTTGTAATCTGTAATAATTCTAAGCTGTTGGATTCCTGCGCCCGTGGCCCTCGGAGATGCTATAATGGCCGCTTCGATTTCTGCTGCTTTGGTTGTTTAGCGTCCAGTAGCCGCTTGCGAGACGTTCAGGCGATGGTTTTTACTAAACGTTTTTTTAATTCTAAGTCTAGGATATCGATTTCGTAGCCTTGATGCAATTGGATTCTGAATACATCACCGTTGGATTTTTAACCCGAATGGTTTACAAGTATATAGTTGATAATATTTTTTGGTTTAAGACTAATTTTCTAAATGAAAAATCTAACTATTCCATGTTTAGTCGAAAATTTGTCTTTTTTACCAGAAAATAATTTCATTTTGTTGAATTTTTTCGTAGTAGAAACAAGGCATCTTTTTTATTTAAAAATTCAGCTAGTTTGTTGAAATTGTGATATTTTATTTTACGTAATCTATAGCTTTTCAATGTAATCCAAAGTAATCTGAGGTAATCTTTGTCCATCTCAACATATTGTCAAAGTTTTTTGTCTTTACATTTTTGTGTGCGTAAAAATATACTGAAAAAAAAAATCGTTTAACATGCTCATTTTATGCTATACCAATAAAAGTACACGAAATTATAAAACTTTGAGCAAACATGATGCGATAATATTCACCGATGTGTATGTGATTTTTCCATGTCTAGATGTTTACATATTAAAAGCATAAATTTCCACAAGTGAGTCACTTAGAGCTCACACGTATCTATCTCTCATGCGCAGATTAAGCCTATTTACAAAACGTGGCAGTTTCTGAAAAAATGTCAACGGTGCGAATTGAGTCATAGCAATCTGATGAAGATTAGTATACATAGCAGTACAAATATTTCATAATTCTCAGTCGAAATTCACGGCATATACTAAAGATCAAGAGGAAAAATGAAGATCGCCAGCTACGTTCTAATTCTTACATTTTTGGTGCATCTGTATTTTGTTGGTAAGTTCAATTAGGCTGATCATACTAATAATTTATATATTAATATCCACTTTCTGAGGATAATGAATTTTATCCTACGATGTCTCTAATCTTTTGCAAGTTGTTGAAAATAAAATTTTTTAGGTATGGGTATTTTTTGGATCTTTTCCATTCAACTCTGATGATATACAAAATTTTCAAAAATTATTGAAATGTACATGCAGAACAAATGAAAGTATTTCAGAATATAAGAGACATGACTATCACAAAATCCAATATCGCTGATCCAATATGACGATTGATATATCATGCTTATATTTCGTTCACTAGATTAATTCAGGAATTAATATTAAAGAACATTACTCTTCACAAGTTCTAATTGCTCAAATTCCGGGCGACTTCAGTGCCAATTTTGGACAGAACGGCCTCATAGATTTTCCCTTTCCCAAGGCACTGCCTGATCCATCGTAGAGGATGGAAGGAGGTAAATAACAAAGGATCCTCGACCAGGTCGAACCGAAATTCTTGTTCAAATTTCATAAAACTTCATATTCAGGGCTTCATAAGTTTTCGATTATGCATCTGAAGTAAAAATTACAAAATCCCCAACTAATAATATGAATGAATAAGTTTGACTGGCAGAGACAACTGAAATTCCACAAAATATGACTAGATACATAGGCAAGATTGGTCAGTAAACTTTTTGGTAACTATTGACGAGAATTCTGTTCTAGTAACAATTTTTGATAGTCCATAGTTAATAAATTTGACTTTCAGAGCCAACTAAAATTTGGTTTGCACTTTGGAAGGTCAGGTTGATAAAATGCCAGAGCTTTCACACGAATTGAATGAGATTGAACATACCGGGCGGAATTTTTGAACAATACGAATCAAATTGGGTTTGTACTCCTCGCAATGTCCTCAGTTTGGCTCGGTCTCAGTTCCTCGATGAAAGAGCGAAGTTGCAAGCACGCTTTAAAATTAACAATTCGCAAGAATAGGACCGACTTAGTATCTCAGCGACCGCAACAAAAAGAGAGAGAGAGAGAGTTTCGACTAGGGTTTGCAAATTCTCGGTAACATAAAATTGGAGAAGGCAACATAGAAACTTACTGGTAAGTTACTATTAGAGAGGTGCTTCCTTCCAAAATAATTTAGATATGCTGCACTGTTTGATCATCCATCACAAAGTTTGGTATGAATCGAGAAGTTGGTTGATTCTATGGTAAAGCTGATTCTTTTATCAGATTGATTGAAGATCCAGAATCTACGAATAATCTGTATTTTTTTCATGCGCTCTTCTTCCTTCTATGGATTGCAATTGTCTATTTATTGCTGATATTGGACCATTGCTTTATAGTATATATCTGTTCCTAAATGTCCTCTTGCATCATTTCCTCATTCTAACTTTCCTTTTCTTCTTGTTCCCTCCTTGTCTTGATTCATGTGTGATCGATCAGTTAGTAAAATATTTTGATTCGGTGTTTTCAATGATAACGGAGTCGTATTCGCCTTAGGCCTGGGCATAGATGTTAACATTTGTGGTCTTAAAAACTCTGGTATAGTTTTGTTCATAATTCCTTTCATTGATCCTGGTTATACTGGCGAGCCTTCAGTAAGCCGGCTTACAATAGGCTACCCTAAATAGGAAAGTGGCTCAGTTTCGCACTGCAGCTTTTTCTTCCATTCACTGTACAAAATCCGGGATAAATTTGGTTGAAGCTAATTTCAAGATGGGTTCCGTTCCGCTCAGAGTTAGGTTATGAAATTATCTTATATTGTGTTTGCCGCAAAACTGTAGAAAGAATTTATAGCAGGTGACGTTTCGCACACCAAGTTCGAGGGAAACGCTACCTTGTTTAGCGGTACCATTTATACTGCCAAGACTAATTTTTGTTGCAGGGAAATGGTACCCTGAGATTGGCGTTAAATTAGCACTTTGCTTTTTCTGTGTTTTCAATGCAATTTTTTTTCTTTTCCTAAATTATGTTCAGGTTAGTATAAACAGGTTCGTTTATTGTAAGCTCTCCTAGGACGTTGACTAAAAATTTATGCATTTTCAAATCCTTGTTGCCTATTTTCATATTTTGTCCCACCGAATTGCGCTGAAGTGCTTATACTTATATAGACTTGAATCCTGCCTTTACTTATCTTGAAGTAATGGTCGAAGTTAAATGTCCTAAAAAATCAGCCTAAATGAGGTTAAAAAATGTTGACGAATCGAAACAGGGAGCATCGTACAATTTCGGAAATGCCAGAGATCCATTCATTTTATTTTCACAATTGACTTTTGTTCATTGCAAAATCTGCAACGTCACAAGACATAGGCTTGAATGCATGGAAATGCAAATTCTGTAGCAATTAATCATCAGTTTTAGTATTTAGAATTGAAAATTAATCCATTTCTATTTGATTTTGTAGAATCAAGTTCGCAGGACGATTCACCGCTTGTACTTCCTCCTAAGAAAAGGTGGCAATCTTCTTCAGACCGATCTTCTTCTAGCCACCAAAGCCAACAAGGTGTGTATGGTAAGTAACTTTATGTTTGAACTAACTCGTTACAGATACGTTAGACAGCAACAATATCAACTCGTTGCAGGTACTTTACTTAAAGAAGTAACTTCAATTTTTCTAAAACTCACCATAAATGTTGCACCCTAATCACTCAATTTTCAAAATTTACAGAAAAATATGCTATGTTTTCAGATGTGAAAAATAATACGTTTGAATTTAATTAACACGAAAGGCTTTCAATTGTCTCCAATTTAGATCTTAAACTATTAGCTATGATAATCTTGCAGTAATTTCTATAATGTCAACGTGATTCCTTATTAGTATGTGTTATTTTTAAATCTCATAAAATTCTATTGAACATGAAGACGTTTCCTTGCATGGAAATAACGT